>CAAKHD010000273.1:5000-17261 GCA_901007705.1 Fistularia tabacaria | reverse complement strand
TTTTGTTCCGAGGGGATTTGACCTGAAGCGTCACAGTGCAGGCGACCGGAAGCCGAAGATGATTGACAAACAAACAAGGCAACCCAGGTAGCTGGTGTTTTTCAAAGCCACTCTGGTTTCACAGTACAAAGAAATACCGACCAACAACTCATGGGTAACTGTTATGTAACTGCAAACGGCCTTGGGTTTTTTTTTTTGAACATCATGAATTGTTAAGAGAATAACCGTTGTATCGGAAATGACTGAAAAATGCCAATGGTAAATTAGTAAAATGTCACTTTCAAACTTAAGATTAAATTCAAATATAAATTACATTTTTTTATATGCAGCTCTCAAAAAAATGGGAGACCACTCCAAAATAATTAGTTTCTCTGATTTTGCTATTTACATGTATAAGTTTCAGTAAAATGAACATTTTTGTTTTATTCTATAAACTATGGACAACCTAAGTCCAAAATTCAAAAATAATCTATCTATAAAATAAGCAAAATAAAAGAAACTGATAATTTGCAGTGGTCACTTATTTTTTTTGGGAGCTATAGATTCAATAAATTATACAATGTGTCTGGGGAATTTACACAAAGGTAGCAAGAAGTAACACTGAATAGTGACAATACAAAAACCAGGAAGCCTCCAGAAAACAAGCACTTTTCTCAATTTCAGTGAGTTTAAGTTACAAATTTGATGGGCCTATCCTTGTTTTTATTTTCTTTTTGTATGCATCAAACCTTTCTGCATTTAAGGCCGATGGTGTGATAAACATGGGTGTCAAACAGATTATTGCCACAGGGCCCTGCTGGCTCAGAGCCTGACAGTCTTTTGTCTTTCTGCTTAATCTCACACTTTCACTCACATTTAAATTTCAGGAAATTAAAAAATGTGCTAAGACAAAGCATCATCTCAACAGAGAGACCCTGAATCCTTGGCCTCATGTCGCCAGGATCTCATCAGTCATTACTTTGATTTGGTGTTGGTGCCTTTTTTCTCCATTTGGCAGCAGCCCGGTTGTGTTTGTGCCTCACTCTTAGCAGGGGTGTGATGTCACATGGCGGCACCGTGCACTGCTGAGATGATGAAGCATCCGCTTCGGAGCCTGGTTTAACTGAGAAACATTCAAGACAAACCTGAACAAACTGGATCATAGTCAGGAGGAAGGCATCTTCAACTGGGAAAGTGTTCAGGAGTTTGGATAGATTTAAATGACGAGCCGACGATCATCATCAATGACGATCAATATGAACTATTGCACAAAAAAGGATTTTTTTTTCTCCATGATATAAGCAAAGAATTATCGAGTGCCATATAACTGAGATTCATGAAATAAGTAGCTTAGCCAGTATGAAGATTTGTGTTGTAAAAATGGGAAAAAAGCTAATTAGCAAAAGTAGATGAATTAATAAGAATAAATTGGTAAATAAATAATCTCCCAAAAATATTTTGAAGGATTCAGCAAAACAACTCCTTAAAAAAACAAACAAACCAAAAAAATAAAAAAAACAAGCAGCAACAGCGAAACTAAATTGGAAGGAAATTAATGAATTCTTAAAAAGCATTAGGTTACTAAAGATAAATCCACCAGTGTCTTTATGTGTGTGTTTGAATAGATATCAATACCCCAATCTATTTTGTGCTGTTGCGATGCCAATCGCTTGCCCTGATGAATGACCCCTCTGGCACAAATCAGTGTTTCATTTGATTGATCAACTGATTGAGTGAACATTCAGACATTTTAAAATTATTTTAAACCTGCTACCCCCCCCCCCCCTTCCACAGTGGGGAAAAAAAGAAGAATTTGGCAATTATTGTGGTGGACATCTTCTTCCCTCTCCAGTCACCTGCTGTTGCATGGAGGGATTGGGTCGTGCATGTGCTTTTGTTGCGTTTGGTCCCGTCAATCACTTCATTCAGCTCCCCCACCCCCCAACTCACTTATGAGATGTAAAGGCCCCTGACATTTTTGATGTTCTTGTGATCTCCCGAGCTACAGATGAAGAGGAACTGTCCGTCAGCCTGTAGCGGCCCCTTACACGGCTCATTATTGAGCTGTTGTTGAATACATGCATTTGATTTGAAGAGGCGAGTGGAACCCCGCCCCCCCTCACGTTTGCCTGCAAACTGTGTGCCAAATATTATACAACCATTTACAGCTCAGCAAGGGCCATGTTCAGCGGTCATTTCGAATGGGCCTGCTGATTTCCCCAAATTCATATTTAGAAAAAGTAAAAAACCCTATTGCTTGGCTACGGTATCTCTCCGGGGCTATTTACAAAATAAAAATGAAGGAATAAAACAGCGCTCCAAAATACCAGTCATCAAGCGGTACATTGTGTTTTACTAACTCAAGAATAGTTAAATTTCTTAGGAAAGGCGAAAGCTAACAGCTAATTATAGAGTGGAGCTGGTCGTCTGGTCTTTTTCCTTGTTCCATCCATCCATCCATCTTCCTCCGCTTATCCATGGTCGGGTCGCGGGGGTAGCAGCTGGAGCAGGGAGGCACCGACTTCCCTCTCTCCAGCCACATGGTCCAGCTCTTCTGGGGGATCCAAAGGCGCTCCAAGGCCAGCCTAGAGACATAGTCTCTCCAGCGGGGCCTGGGTCTTCCCCATGGCCTTCTCCCAGATGGACATGCTCGGAATACCTACCCCGGGAGGCGTCCAAGAGGCATCCTGACCAGATGCTCAAGCCACCTCATCTGACTCCTCTCTATGTGGAGGAGCAGCGGCTCTACTCCGAGTTCCTCCCAGATGGCCAAACTTCTCACCCTATCTCTAAGGGAGAGTCCGGCCACCTGCGGAGAAAACTCATTTTGGTCGCTTCTATCCGCAATTCCGTTCTTTCGGTCACTACCCACAGCTCGTGACAGTAGGTGACGGTAGGAACGTAGATCGACTGGTGAATTGAGAGCTTCGCTCACCTCCCTCTTCACCACAACAGACCAGTACAGAGTCAGTAGTGTACAGTAAATGTACTTGTAAAATATGATGTTTTGAGTTGATAGGTACATGTCGAGGTACTACAAACAGTCCTATCATGAAATTTATATCAGAGTTCTGGGCATTTAATAGAGGCTGGTAAACCATGGATTTTCCTATTTTTTATGTCAAAATTATATGTTTTTTTGCCTCATGATCGATTTGCTGTAAAAGTAAATGATTAGGGTGCAGCATCTGCTTAGCCTAACCTGAGCTTTTGATCAGGTTTGCCATTGAGTGTAAGTACGTTTTGTGTTTCCTCTAGAAGTCAGGTAGTTTGACGTCTGCCTGAAGCCTGAAACAAAGGCTCCATCTATCAGTGCAGATGACTGAGGAAGATGAGAACAGGTGTTTGATGTTTTCATCTTTGCTCTGTGTGACACATACAGAGTGTGAATCAACCAGCACACGCGCGATTTCTTCTCCCGCTAATTCCTCTCAAACAGAGCCCTTTTCCCGTCTTATCTCCCCTTCTCGTGATCTAGTATAAACACTGGCACAATTCTTTTGTTTGCTTTAGATACATGCGCACACAAGATTGCGACAAGATGTTAATTTAGTGTGTTGGCGGTGAGCTATAATTAGGTTCCTCAATTATTCTATAACATATCTGCATTTGTACTGTATGTTCATCTGCATGTTGGAAGCTGTTAACAAGTGCTTTGAGCGTAATAATATTTATTTGTTGCTCCCAGGGGTTTTCGTGTTTGTGTATAGATGCACGGTGGCGTGCGTGTGACATTGTGTTCCTTCAGTGTCCATGCAATGTGTATTTGTGCGTGAATGTGTTTGTGTGTTTCTGTCTGCTTGTGTGTGTGTTTGTGTGCGTGTGCGTGTGCATGTGCATGTAATGTCCAAGCTTCCAGTGTGTGCTCCTCGGTGTGTGTTGTACAGTAGTGCATGTACATAGCCGTTGGTGCTGGGCACGGGTGTTTATCTTGATGGTTGATGGTTCAGAGGAATACGTGGTGCTGTTCCTCTCAGTCCTGCCACCCCTATTAACACGGCCATTAATGCTGGATCACAGATGGGAAGTGTCACCCTGCAGATGCTTTAGTTTTTAATTAGCGTCTTTATTCCTCTTTCACTGAGGAAAAAGACACAACTTTCATCACAGATGGAAAAAGGACAGGTGTGTTTTCACCAGCTCGATTTACGCAAGCAGGAGCGAGACATTTTCCCGTGCCAAACCCAATAGAGGGGGAAGAGTTTGTTAAGCCAAGTGCGACTTTCAACACAGGACATTGCCAAAATTATTTGGATGCAACTTTTCACCTGGTTTTATGAGGACACTTCAGCTGTCGCCATAAATCCCCTTGGCACTGTCATAGTTGTACACTGAGATTTATTAACTTATAATGTATCATCGATGGAAGCCACTCACTGGTGAAAAAGAAAGGGGTAAAATGCGAAATTAAATCCGGGCAGGGTTTTACTAGCACCTTGACTGTTTCCATTACAGATACTTCCTTCAAATAGAAAATTCAGTTTACTGACCTAACCTTGCTTGTACTGGTTACCTGTGCCCCTGCTTATTATAGATACAGACACTTCTGTTCAATGCCAAACAGAAAAGTCTGCATTGTGGCAGAGCCTCGCCTGCACTAAAAACACAAATGCATTTTTTCAGTAGGTTCTTGCTGTCATCGTCTTACGCATATTTTAAACGTATGGTTAAAAAAACCCTGATAACTGGAAAAAATGAATATAGACTGACCTGCACAGATACACGCTCCATGTGTCCTCAGATCTGATTAAATTAGGACCTCAAGATTACCACTGACCTCTGACCTCTGATGTCAAAGGCAACTTGTTGCTTGTACATTTTCATTGTTCAGCAGGCAAAGATATCCAGTAGCAGAACCCACCCAAGATTTGGATCAGATAGACTGTTTCTCCGCGATACTTGCGTTTGCAAAATACACCTACATTTCAGAGAATACCTGTATACAGGTAACTCTCTCACTCAGTTGTGAAAATACACAAGCACTCAGCTGGGGGCTTAAGACTCCCGCCACACTAACCCAGTGTTGGATTCCACAGGGCTTCATTTTTGACCCACTCTTGAACAGTTCTTGTATACTACCAGTTGGTCAAATCATAATTATAGTCACCAAAACAAAAAGGTGGAAAGGAGCACACAGTTATTAGAAAAGTCATGCCCTTATACCCATTTCACTTACAGATCCGGATCGAGCGAAACAATGAAAGCTGAAAGATTTCCTTCTATCAGCAGAGATCTGATATTTTCAAAATCCTGTTGTGATCATGGACTCAGATTCCACATCATATTTATATCCGGTTCCATTAGGTCCCGGCAAAAGATTTGGTGCCAATTCTTTCAAAGCAAGCTGCTTACCAACCTGATGCAAAAAAAATTGTACGCAGAACATTCCAAATCAGAGGGTGCCGGCATCCTCCACTATCGGGCAAGGAAATATATACTTTTAAACTCAATATTCAAAATACTCAATAATCAAATGATATAATAAAATAATCAAATGATATAATTTTTTGGATTTACTCAACTCCAGTCTCCATTTTAAATCACTTCGAATGGTTCCTGTGTGTGTTAAGTGCCTTAAGCATATGCAGGTTCAAAGATGTTGGGGGTTCTGGTTGTAAGTGGGACCTCGTTCTTCCTATCTGAACTTGTAATGTTTTTTGAATGGGGGTCAGCGTTTCAGTGTTGGTGGACAATTTCAACGAAACACTCTCCAGCAGTCTTGGCTTTTCCTGGCAGCATGGCATGTCAGGCTTTAGAAATACAGTTAGAAATGTGTTTTGCACATTAGAAAGTCAGTCCCTGTCTCCGCTTCAGTCTTGTGACAGGAAGCTGTCCCTTGAGTGTTTTGTCACTAGATCAACTTCACCTACCTTCAATCAAGATGGAGGGATTTTTCCTCTTTGGTTGAACTTCCTCTTCAAGCAAAGGCATAATTTTTTGTATAACTTTTGATGCTCCCCTTCCACCCGCCATTGAAAAACTTTTTTGTTTTTTATCATGGCCCAGACATCATGAAGAAAAAGGGTTTCAAGAGGAAGTGGGAGGACAGAAGAGAAGAAAAGATTATGTGAAGAAAATGCCAGCAATGAAAAAAAGCTGAAGGGCGTGGGGGAAGGGAGGGGGGGGGAAGAGTGGGTAGGAAGAAAATAGAGTATATATCTCTCATTGGAATGCAGGCATTCCAGCCCCTTAAACTTTCAATCTCTGCAGTTGCGATCCCCATGCACACACTTGACAGACGAGAGACGACCGGTGCTGAATACAAATTGGCACCGCATGTTCACGTTATGGCCACATGTATGTGGGGGATCGCACATGCACGCGCACAAATCACCCGCCACTTACATACAATCACACACTTACGCACCCATATATCCTGATTCCATTACCAAGGCGCTTGTTGCTCACAAACACACATATTAACATTCATGCTCACACACACAGTTCCTCTCTGATAATCACCTGAATGCACAAACATACATGCGTTCACACATATACAGATGCAAATTCTCCATTCAATCTCGCAAAGGCCTGTGGATATCATCAATATAAAGTAATCAAAGACGATGCAAAAAGGCACGTAGAAATGCACATATTTAAGCCCTTCTTGCGTTAAGGGGACTCACTCAGTGCTATTGACACGTCACTGAACTGGATGTTCAAACATGTCTGCACAAACACTGTGCTAAATGATTTGTTTCCTCCCTCCTCTGATGCCTATGAATAATACACCACTCTTAAGGGAACTTTTTGCTTGACATAAATAAGAATTTAGATGGAAAACTGCATTATTAATCTGCGGCTTCTTGCCCGGCTTTTCCCGTAAAGAATTTATACAGCTGGAAGTCTGGAGCCCCACCGGAGTCGAGGGCTCACAGGTATGTAGAGGGTTTCTGAGATCACAGAGGAATTCGTCACCTGGGGATTTCCACTATAATGTATTGCTTGAAACTTTTATTTGAACCGCCTTTTACTCTCACAGCTCAGTAAGTTACTTTGAAATGTGTATATTGCTGTAGATAACAAGAGTGTAGAGGGAAACACCAGAAAGGGTTTGGAGTAGTTGGTCGACAATGGTTTACAATGAAAGACATAAATATTTCTGATCATGATCAGTGACAGTAACAAAAATTGTAGTTGCCAATTTCAACACCAGTTTATACAAAACGTAAGGTAAATACTAGTTGAATAAGTACATTTCAATGGAAGCACATTTTAAGGTTACACATTCTGTTGTCTATTAACAACTCGATTAAGCTGACACTGATTTCCATTCAGAGAGACATGTTGAATAACATCAAATAAAACAGACAAAACCTTAACAAAGTTACAAGAAACTCAAAATTGTACGTGTGTGTGTGTGTGTGTGTGTGTGTGTGTGTGTGTGCGTGTATGTGTTTGTTTTTACTTGTAAGAAACAGTAACTGAATGAACCAGGTCATAAGGTCGCCTTGAGAGAGATAAAAGTTGGGGAAAGCAGCAGGGAGGGAAAGCGTTCAAGTTAAATATGGTGCAGAGGATATTCTTCATGGAAAGATGATGGACTATCACAACCACAGATCAGGAAAAAAGGGTTCATTTCTGATGTGATTTCAACATTTCCCAAATCAAAGTTCAATTTCATTCACTAATAAGACAAGATTGAATTTGATTTATGATTTTTTTTCCTGCAAGATTTGCAGTTCATTTAGAGAAAAAAGACCTTTACTATGACATTCTGTTATACATAGAGCACAACATCAGTGAAATTCCACCACTCCATTTAACCCATCATGGAGGAACCATTGGCATGGGTAGCTACTGAGCAGCGCCAGAGGTACAGTGTCTTGCTTCACAACACTTCAAGAGGCGAGGAGGAGCACAGAACCGAACCAAATTGGGTTCCAAAGATGACCACTCTAACTCCATTAGCCATACCTCCCCTCAACAAAGGAATTTAATTTTACATATGTAATGACGATGGCCTAAAAAAGCAGATATCTGGAACTAATATCAATGATTTAAAGTGTTTGTGGCCCCTTAATCGCACCGGTGCTGACATCTCATTTGATTTTATCTACTAGAAATCATGTTCTCTGTGTTAGAGACCAGAAAGGAGAAATGTTAATTTCATGTGACATTGTTTTATGATTAGTTTCCATATAACCAAGCCGAAGCAAAATGTCTTTGAAGGTCAAAACACAAGATTCTCACTCAACAATAGATCTTTATCGACAAAGACATCCTGTTGCCAATGCAAAATGGACAAACACAAGAAAAAGATTGTCAATTTTGATCCATGTGGGAAAATTAGGGTGAAATATGATAAATTCCAAACACAGCAATATTAAAAGACACAACAACATTTACAAGAGCCTACATCATTTCAAAATGGCATTCCACTGCATGGAAATGATACACGTACACACACATGCACACAAGCAACATTTCAATAGATCTTACGATCTCAGAAATGTCGTCAACTGTTTGTAACGTATCTAGCTTTTATTTTTCAACACAAATCTCCCAAGGTGCTTTGTCGGTCTGTTATGCATCCGAACGTGCAATTGTATGCATGTGTATTTAATCACGACGGGACCTAATTTTTTTTCAGGTATTTTTATCTGACGTACTGATGCTTGTTGTGCATCAATGTAATTTCCTCTTGTTGGACAATAAAGTCTATCCTGACCTTGACCTTTGACCTGAACAAGTTCGATGTTAAATTATTTATTTTTTTTAAACTCATTTCCGCCCTGTGTGAAGCAGCGGTGGGGGGCTGGTCTGCAACACGCAGTCATCCCCATGGCTTCAACTCTGACTCAGATGCTGACTCCTCCTGGAAACACTGCTCTTTGAGTTCCTCCTCTCCCTGACTCCTCCTTCTTCCATTTGTTTCCCGTCCGTGATTTAGATGAAAATTGTCCTCTCCAGGTGAAGCACATCTCTGCACGGCCTTGGCCTCGGGGCCTCCATAAAGGACATGTCAGAGAGGCAAGCCATCTCTATTTATATGCCTCATGTGAGAGCTGCCCCGCTTTACGACTGACAATCCCATTCAACCATATACTATACTGCCTTCATGTGTGCATAAACACATATGTGCCAAACACAGCGCACAAGGAGACACACTTGGACATGTGATTCATCTGACAAACAATGTTCCAGGAGGAGCTCCCTGCACCAACAAGATTGAAACAGGAGGACAGAAAATCCAGGTCTCTTAATGTTGTGTATTTGTTGAACACTTTGTGCACTTTAATGTTTCCATCATTGTTTGGACGCACAAAGGCCTGCTTCCAGGAGTGGACGAAAACACCTCATTAACTGGGTCTTCTTTTGTCATGTGCCCGAGCCCGTTCCAATGAGATGAGATGATGTTCCTGCGCAGAGGAACCTCACGCTAGACAGAACCGGTGACACAATGCTTAAGAAAACGTGTTTGTTTGAAAACCCTCGGGCACTGCTCTTTCTCTGAAAAACGTGCATTTAAATTGCCTTTCCCATACAATTTGGTATTTAAAGGTGAGAAGAGCGATAACGCATCAATCTACCACGTGAACATCGGCAAAACATATAATGAAAAAGTATAAAAAGAGAAAATGTGTTTTTTCATGATGTGCAAAATTTTGAAAGGAACAGTTAAGCCCCTCCTTGAGCTGCCACCTTAATCGTGGTGGAGGGGTTTGCGTGTCCTAATGATCCTGGGAGCTATGTTGTCAGGGGCTTCCTGCCCCCAGAAGGGTCACCCCCTGGAGCCAGGCCCGGGGTTGGGGCTCGATGACGAATGCCTGGTGGCCGGGCCTGCACCCATGGGGCTCGGCCGGGCATAGCCCGAAAGGACGACATGGGACCCCCTTCCCCTGGCTTCACCACCCACAGGAAGGGCCAAGGGAGTCGGGTAGACTGTGAGTTGGGCGGTGGCCAGAGGGGGGGACCTTGGCGGTCCGACCCTCGGCTGGAGAAGCTCGCTCTAGGGACATGGAATGTCACCTCTCTGGCGGGGCAAGAGAGATTCTGACAAGATATAGTTGGACTCACCTCGACGCACAGCATGGGGTCTGGAACCAGGGCTCTTGAGAGGGGTTGGACTATTTGCTACTCTGGAGTTGCTCCTGGTGAGAGATGCCGAGAAGGAGTGGGCATATTGATTGCCCCCCGACTCGGCGCCTGCATGTTGGGGTTCAACATGGTGGACGAGAGGGTAGCCTCCCTCCGCCTTCGGGTAGGGGGACGGGTTCTGACTGTTGTTTGTGGCTATGCACCCAACAGCAGATCAGTATACCCACCCTTCTTGGGGTCCTTAGAGGGGCTGCTGGAGAGCGCTCCTTCTGGGGACTCCCTCGCTCTACTTGGAGACTTCAACGCTCATGTGGGCAACGACAGTGCGAACTGGAAGGGCGTGATTGGGAGGAAATGCCCCCCTGATCTGAATCCGAGTGATGCTTTGTTATTGTACTTCTGTGCTCGTTACGGATTGTCCATAACGAACACGATGTTCAGGCATAAAGGTGTCCATATGTGCACTTGGCACCAACGCACCTTAGCCTACAGTTCCTTGATCGACCTTGTGGTCGTATCGTCGGACTTACGGCCGTATGTCCTGGACACTCGGGTGAAGAGAGGGGCGGAGCTGTCAACTGATCATCACCTGGTGGTGAGTTGGCTCCGATGGTGGGGGAAGATGCCAGTAAGACCTGGTGGACCCAAGTGTAATGTGAGGGTCTGCTGGGAACGTCTGGCAGAGTTCCCTGTCAGGGAAAGCTTCAAACCCCACCTACGGCAGAGCTATAACCACGTCCCGAGGGAGGCGGGGGACATTGAGTCTGAATGGGCCATGTTCCGCGCCTCCATTATCGAGGCGGTTCGAGACCCTCGAACCCGCTGGAACCAGCTCGAACCCGCTGGTGGACCCCAGCGGTAAGGGATGCTGTCAAGCTGAAGAAGGAGTCCTATCAGGTCTTTTTGGCCTGCGGGGCTCCAGAGGCAGCGGACAGGTACTGGCAGGCCAAGCGGCATGCGGCTACAGCGGTTGCCGAAGCAAAAACTCGGGCGTGGGAGGAGTTCGGAGAGGCCATGGAGAATGACTTCCGGTGGACTTCGAGGAGATTCTGGTCCACCATCCGGCATCTCAGGAGGGGAAAGCAGTGCTCCATCAACACTGTGTACAGTGGGAGTAGAATGCTGCTGACCTCAGCGCGGGACGCTGTCGATCGGTGGCAGGAATACTTCTCAGGCCTCCTCAATCCCGTCGAAACGCCTTCCAATGAGGAAGTGGAGCCAGGAGACCCTGGTCCTCTTACCTCCAGGGCTGAAGTTGCTGAAGTAGTCAAAAAGCTCTTCAGTAGCAGGGCCCTGGGGGTGGATGAGGACCGCCCCGGGTTCCTCAAGGCTCTGGATGCTGTAGGGCTGTCCTGGTTGACACGCCACTGCATTATTGTGTGGATGTCGGGGACAGTCCCGCTGGACTAGCAGACCGGGGTGGTGATTCGCCTTTTTAAAAAGGGGGATCGGAGGATGTACTCCAATAACAGGGGGGCCACACTCCTCAGCCTCCCTGGCAAAGTCTATTCAGCGGTGCTGGAGAGGAGGGTCCGCCGGGTCATCAAATCTCGGATTCAGGAGGAGCAGTGTGGTTTTCATCCCGGTCGTGGAACGGTGGACCAGCTCTCTACCCTCAGCAGGATTCTCGAGGGGGCATGGGAGTTTGCCCAACCAGTCAACATGCGTTTTGTGGACTTGGAGAAGACATTCGACCATGTCCTGCGGGCAGTCCTGTCGGGGATGCTCCGGAAGTAAGCGGTACCAACCCCCGTTATAAGGGCTGTTCAGTCCCTGTATGCCCAGAGTCAGAGCTTGGTCCTCATCGCCGGTTGTAAGTCGTACTTGTTTCCGGTGGGAGTTGGACTCTGCCAGGGCTGCCCTTTGTCACCGATTCTGTTCATGATTTTTATGGACAGAATTTCTAGGCGCAGCCAAAGCATAGAGGGGATCTGGTTTGGTGGCCACAGGATCAAGTCTCTCCTTTTTGGAGTAGTTATGGTCCTGTTGGCTCCATCAGGCCATGATCTCCAGCTCTCGCTGAAGCGGTTCGCAGACGAATGTGAAGCGGCCGGGATGAGGATCAGCACCTCCAAATCCGAGACCATGGTGCTCAACCGGAAATGGGTGGAGTACCCACTCAGGGTTGGGGAAGAGGTCCTACCCCAAGTGGAGGAGTTCAAGGATCTTGGGGTCTTTTTCATGAGTGAGGGAAGGATGGAGCGGGAGATTGACAGGCGGATCGGTGCAGCGTCTGCAGTG
>CAAKHD010000272.1:6290-19080 GCA_901007705.1 Fistularia tabacaria | reverse complement strand
GTGTGTGTGTGTGTTCGCATACTGTGTGTGTGTGTATCTATACACACACACACACACACACACACACACACACACACACACACACACACACACACACACACACACACACACACACACACACACAAAGACACACATATTTATTTTTTTAAGTATATATTTTCTATGCATACACACATATATATGTATTTGTGTGTGTGTGTGTGTGTCTGTGTGTGTGTGTGTCTGTGCGTGTGTGTGTGTATATATATATATGAGATGAGATGAGCAGTATAGTAAATTTTCCTTTGTTGGTGGACGTCTGTTGGTTCAAGGCAGGGAGGGCTCTGGCTATGGACTGCTGAGTTTGAGGAGATAGGTCAACACAGGTCAACCGAGTCCAGCTAAACAAACAAGCGCTATCAAAGAGGAAATTTCTTGGCCAATCTGCAAGTTTTCTCTTCACAGATAGTGCGCGTTCACCAGATGATCCCAAGGGATGAGACACGAGGTCCGCACAAGTTACTGCCAGTGCAAAATAACATTGTTGATTGCCAAATATACAGTCTGTAAGGTGGTAAGAGCGAAGACAATGAAGACATTTAACTTGTAAAAATCTCCAACTCTGCACTGTGTTCATTTTACAAATTTAAATGTACGTTGCAGATGAAATTGGATTTGCTGTATTATCTTTAAAAACACTATTCAGATATTTGAGCATTACAGTATATTTTCCTTTCACACTAGCTTAAACCCAACAGGGGGCTTATATTCGTCCATATCACACAGATATTAACCACCAGCTAGATTTGAGTTCTGAAGCCTTACGGCCTTTCAAACAGCTTCCCAGCCGTAATTCCTCCATCCTCTTTGACTCAGTTAGCTGCCTCACCTCAGGAAAGCACACACACTATAGAGCACTGTTTCTCGTGCAAACATTTGACCACATGTTTACATGCGCAGACGCAGATGAACACATATGCGCACACGCAGTCACGATACAATAGATGGTATGGTTGCTAGGCACTGTTGTAAATTATGTGGGGATTGGGTTGCAGGCTTAGTGCCGCATCACTGTCTTCCTACCAGGTGACGAGCGTTCACTGACAGGGCTTTAGTCCCTCTCCTCTCGCTGGAGATGCTCAGCACAATACCTGGCAGAGAGAAGACACAGAGAAGGCATTGGTGTTTGGAATATAAACAAAGAAGAGAAACTGTATAAGTAAGGCTGTGTTTTGCTATCAAGAAAAGCATAAAATGTTCAGTGCCAATTCAAATTTTGAATGGAGGCTAATATATACTTTGAGGCGAAGGCTGCCAAACAACCCCAATAGTTCTTGCCAACAATTTCACATATTTTTAAAGACTGTCCAAACTTTGCTAAGTACGCAGATCTATTTTTTACATTAACATCCATAAATCAGATTTTTACGAAAATAAACTGTGTTTTTCAGTTTCCGTACATTCCACGATTTTGTCGGTGTAGATGTCTTTACCCCAGATGTCAAAAACTGTTCTTAAAACATATCTTTAGAGTAACTGTGCGTGCGTGTATGTGTAATTTTCTATGTTGCTTGGGTCTCCGCATTTGTGTAAACTGCACAAACTGCAGGCCGAGCGGCATGCATGTGTGTTTGCTCTGTATTAATGAAATGCTGCATGTGTGTGTAGTTTAATACACACACACACACACACACACACACACACACACACACACACACACACACACACACACACATGTTCATTCACACTGCAGAGATTTTTCATCACATGAAAGCCAACAGGGGGTGGTATGCATGCAGGGCGAGTTGCTTCCATCTGCCCTGTCCACTTAAATTAGTGGGGCCTCGCATCCAGCAGCATCTGGTTCCAATATGGAGCCAGGCGGAAGGGTGGGTGCCTCACTATGCGGCGGAAAATACAGCCTACTGTACCTTTAAATAGCCCTAAGGAGGCAAGGGACGGATGCTGTCCCTATCGCCCTATCCCAAGATTCTTTGTATCTGGCCTAACACTTCTCCCCTTTGAAAGAGGACAAATGTACAATTAGGTAGGAATGCCTGCAATGCTATTTTCCAAGTGTGTGTTCGCAGAGCTGGCTTGGCCAAATGGCAAATGAACCGGTGAGAGGTTACACGCCTTCAGCCTCCTTCACTCGTCCGCGGTGAGATGCACCGTCTGACCTTGCCCAGGCCGGGTCTCTCCGGTTCTGCTGGGCCGTGTTTTGGTTAGCCTCTTGTTGTTCTGGTTCGGCTGCAGTTCGCAGAGCCAGGTCCCTGTCAGCACTCTGTGGCACAAGACTGAAAAGATCCCTCCTCCTCCTCGTCTTCTTCTTCTACTTCTGCTCTCCCTGGACGAAAGGCACTTCAGAGCTTACCCATAATTCAAAGGTTTCCATCAAAACCATAATTCACACTGCCTTCTACCCTAACTAAAGGGGCTGTCTGTAACTACGGTGATTGCATGTTTGTCAAACGAATTGTCAGTGCAGCAGACTCAGGAGGAGGAACAGAGTAGGACCAGAAACATGACAATGACGTTTAAATACAGTAACACACAGCGGTATAATCCTGCAGTGTTATATGATCTGAAGTATAAACAAAGAGGGGATTACTACACGAAAGATTGGAAAAAAAAAAAAAAGAGACACCGCTATCCAAATAAATGCGGCGCGAGGATGTCACTTGCTGCCGGCTGGGTGGCTGTCGACTACAGCGGTAGTGACAGAGTTTACAGAAATTCAGGAAGAGCAGTTAATCCTCAATTCCTGTCACATGTTTCGGAGGGTGTCATGCTTTTCCCTGTGATATTTACGTGCAACACGCCATACTATGAGGATGTACAATGAGGACTCGGCTACATTTCATGTCTCAAAAATTTCATGAAGCGGCGCAAAGTCATTTCACTCTGTGAAAAGTCTCCTGAGGAAAACACGAAACAATGCGCCCAATATATATATATATATATATATATGAGTTTCATCATGCATTTCGGACATTGTACATTACAAAATGAAAGCTTTGGCCTGTATGTAGAGTTTAGGTTCAAATATACACTGAAACCCACAAATTTTAAATGGGGTCTCTGGAGGCCCTCCCTCAAATATTCCGAGCACAGGGAGTCTGTGTTTCCATTAGCCATGAGAGAAGAGAACATGCAGCAAGAAACACAGTGCGATCAGATAAGACTGATGACAAGGCAGAGAGAATTGATGACAAACTTTTGACAGCTTTGGCCAGTGTCTTCAAACCTAGCCTGCCTGCTGAAATATAGATTGCAGTGTGCCTCACACACGCACACACACACGCACACACACGCACACACACGCACACACACTGTCAGGCCTGCAGATACTTTTGTAATGTGTGAGTGATTAGCTATCCGAGCTGCAGGAAAGCATTAAGGAGTCTGTGTCACGGCAGAAGTTGCCTACTAAAAATAACAGATTGATTGTTGTGAGAGTGTGAGAACATATGACATGTATCACAATGTTCACACTCGTCGCCGATGTAATGAGATCCTTGCACTTTGACCTCAAATGTTGGAGAGTTTGTATGCACAGAGCAACAATCAAAGGGCATATCCAAGACAGCGACTTCACCGTCTCAAAAAGCGATATTGAGAAATTTGAAGCCCCCTCTCTCCGCACCCCCGTGCAACGCCGCCCCCCGCGAGAGCGAAACAACTACGAACTCCCGCGTAATTCTATTAAGTTGTGACTTCCCTTCTTTTCCATTCTTACATTGGGAGTTCAGAGGTCAAGAGGATCTGTCAGCGGTGACAGAGAGGATTATGGTTGTAGGCATTCCATTGGCAGTCATTACTGCCCTCAGTCAGCACCCGGTACGCGCTCTCCCCCTTTTTTCTCATCCTGTGTCTCTCTGTCTCTTCTCTCTCTTGTCCTCTGACAGACTAAGAAGCAATTAGTGTCATATTAGCCGTATCTAAGGTACAATTGTTATTCGTGCCAAAGCCGCCGTTGCTCATCCATTTTTTGCACAGATGTTTTGTCTGATGGTGCTGAGTCTTTTTAAAATCCTAAAAATCCCTATCTTTCCAAATGATTAAGAACAGATCTCTTGAGCACTTTATGACTAAAATCTCTTTGTCAGGCGGGCTATCTGAAGAGCTTGTATTCGACATTCCTGTTGTATTACAATCACATATCATAATACAATAGAAAAAGTGCAGGAAAAATGAGCGTGAGCAGCAATGTGAGGTTTGGACCCCTGCACTCGAACCCCAGCCCAGTAGGATTCCTCACATTCCAGCCTGTGCTGTAGCTGGAGCTGGTAAGAGACCGAAGCAGGCCTGCTGGGCTTGCCGCTCCGTGGCCTGTCCTCCCTTCCCCAGCTTTCCTCTTTGGAACAAGACAGCTTTTTCCTTGTTGGACACCTTCCTGAGAACAGCCTCAGGTACCGACTTTCCCTCCCTCTGTCATCGCTAAAAAGTCACCCGTGAATAAATTTCTTCCCTTCCTTTCTGCCATCCCACCAGCTTCCCTTTATGCAACTGTAATAGGATAGTGGGAGTTTACATCACGGCAGAACAAGGGGCTGGGTCTTTTTGACAGTAATGCGAGGGACATTTGTTTACCTAACCTTATGGGTCACGCTGCAGTTTAGCAGGGAATGAATGACTTCATTTTTAGGGTTTAAATTAAAGGGTTCCTCCTCTCTTGAACTTAAAACAGATTTGTGCATGCTTTGGAATGAACAATGTACTCACTCAGTACTCAGACCTTCCTCCCTCGCTGTCGCTGTAAAACAAAAAACACAAAGTATACGGCGGTGGCAGAAATGTAGAACAAGCATGAATCATCAGGCTCAACCTGTTTGCGATCAGTTAAAATGCTTTTTTTTTTTTTTTTTTTCCCAGCATTCTTAATCGAACTAGAGCTTTATACACGTGGTAAAAAAAAAAATAAAACCCTTGATTCATCCCAACGTGGTGTCAGTTACCTCAGTAGTTATTGCACGATGCCATATTTGAGGGAAATTGCTACCTTATGCTCCTTAAAAAGATAGGTTTTGAATGGAACCTTTGAAAAAAAAAAAAAAAAAAAAAAGGGGGGGGGGTTGGTGTTTCATTTAGAGGTCGTGGTCATTTTGGTAATGCAATTTTACCACCGGGGAGCCTCAGAACGTTTTACACTCACACATGGCATCAAGGCCCGCTGTGGTGTGATCAAGTGCTTCAGAGATGCCCGGACGGGAGAAGACATAAATTAGAGCCCATCTCTCGAGCGCTACCCCCACGCCGAAATGCTCGGAGCTCGAAGAGCACGCTCTGCCTCTCCAGACTTTCATGCCGCTTACTCGTCAAAGGAGAATTGATTAAAGGGCCTTTTAAATGACTTCCTTTTCAGAGCTATGATTTCCCAATAACCAAAGGAGGGCAGATTGAGATCAGTAGTCTAATCTGTTGTTTCCCTCGCCGTCTTATTGGTGTTTTTGTTAGAGACCGGCAAAAGAGCTCACCCCATTTTTCCTGTCAGTCATCGGCTTGTAATACCGGGGCTCGTAGCTGAAACTTAAGACCGCTCAAAGCACTCACGCACGGGCCTTCTTTAGAGAACAGAGTAAAACAAGTCACTCTCCAAACCCTATGACAAATAACCCAAGCCACAAAGAGTCTGTAACTCAGCCGCCCAGGAAAAATGCTTTGAAGCTGCGACAGAAAGGGCTTCTTCAGTTCGGCCGATGCAGCGCCGCATGCGGCAGTTGAGCTTAGCAACAACGGCAGGTCAGCAATCTTCGGAGCAACACAATATTCCCCTCTTTATCCTACGGACAGACACGCAACCGCTGACCCGGGAGTTAGCGTGATGGATTTGCTCCCGGAAGGCAAGAACTGTCTATTTTGTTGCCACTGGCAGTATAAATATGCAAAGCAAGAACATGTTTGGAACGGTAATATGTCATGCTTCTCAGGTGCCAAATTGAGTTGAAAGTCGAGCTTAGCAATAAAAACACAGCAGATGGCAAGAAGAAATGAAAAGATAATGATGGGTGACGAGCATTCGCTCTGTGTCAGCAGAAACGCCGACGGTGTGCGCCTTCCTTGAAGCTCTAATCGGAACACGCCATCTCCCTCCAGCTTAAAGCATTCTGTAAACACCTGCCTGCATCTCGCCTCTTCATCTACACGAGTAAATAGTACAGACAAGACCTTTGCTCGCTACCTCTGGACAGTTATTTCTATTGTAGCCATGCGTCACATCTCATCTTGAGATGAAGAGCCAGCGGAGATGAAAAGCAGACTCTCAGTCTCTCAGGGGCGGCGGATGGGAGGAGGGAGGAGGGGAGTTGCTCATTGTAAAGAGGAGACCTTCAGGTGAGAAATGTGCGGTTTTGGCAAACAAAAGTTACATTCATCCAGGTGGTCCCAGACGCCCTATCTAAACAAAGGTCTCGCACTGAGCGGCATCAAGATTGGCTTAAAAACAATGCCTCGGTATGCTCGTATCTCTCACTTTAATGATTAATCTGATCGAGCCAACTTTTCATGTGTCGACGCCAACGTTCTGGGACCTCCTTTGACTTGTCACTCGGACAAGTAAAAACAAGAAGGTGTTGTGTCTCACAGCAGTCGTGCAATCTCATTCATAAGTTGAGACGTCTGACTCAGTCTGGTGCGATACGCGATATTCAGTCCTGCTGATTAAGATGTATCGCAATTGCCGCGTTTCCTGGATTTTAAACCGGTGGTCTGTGACACTGGCAGGGGTCATGGCTGATTCAAGCCAATAAAACGTGACACTGTGTCTTTCATCCGCCGCTCTCATTTCAAAGATATCATTCTGTTGTATTTAATTTCCATGGCATCAAGCAGTCAGCAGCCTCCTTCAAACTGCTTGGAAAGTCGGTGCAACAAGTGCTATGCAGCAGTTGAAGTTTTTTCTGCATTATCATTCATTGTATCAAATTTCACCTAAAAAAAAAAAAAGCAACTAAAAACCAACAAAACCAGTGATTGACTTTTGGATGCTTCACAAGGAGATCATTATCTCGGAACTAAACATGTGAGCTCGGCAAAGTCTATCGAGTTACCTTGGCTAATGTTAGCATTGTTATGTTAACATAATGTGTTTGTGTTTTTAACGATCTTCTGAAAAATACTGATTGTACTCTGATTATGTTGAGTTTAAAAAACTCCTCCGCTCTTGAGCAGATTTCCTTGGGACGCAGACAGTGAGGCTATTAAAACGTTTAAGTTGGGTCTCACACCCGGGACTGATCGTTCCTTCGCTGATTTGCGCGGAAGTTATGTCTCACCCATGACGATCGCGCGAAGCAATCCCCTTCTTACATCCGGCTCTGCCTGGTACACCTTACCTCTCTGCATCCCGTGCAAATGTGTCCGACATGCTCCGTTGGGGCCACGAGCCAGCAATTTAGAGTATTTTATTATTTCATGTTTATTTCATATTTATTTATACACGTAGATGTTCACCCTCAGCCCCTTGTGCCGTCGGCTTTTCGATCCACAATGTGTTGATCTCAGGCGTCGAAGCACTTTTTGAACCTGGAACTGCAGATGACTTTGTACCAGTCGAACAAAGCCAGCTTTTGTGTCTTGGTTCTGGGAGGCCGCTCACTTTTGTCATGTACATGCGAAATTAATTAGGAGCAAATACTAAAACACTTGAGTGGAAATTGCTTTTCACCAGATGTTCTACATATGAGGATCAATTTGGTATTCTTAGCATAGCAAAATGGCGATACAACTTCTTCGCTTACCTCTTTGATGAAAGCCAATCTGTCACTCAAGGCACATGAAAAGAAGTCAGGGTTATACGCTACTGTTTGTTCCACTTTATGGAGTCTTAGGTAATATGATTACTTAACCAGGTTAGGAAAATAGAATGTTGCTTTCAGGGTTAAAATTCGACATACTGACAAGAGGCCCAGTGTTCCCGCAATGATCCGTGCATGAACTGAACGAGTGGTCTTTTCCTCGTCCCTCGCCACAAATACAGAGAGGCCAAATAATCACAGATAAATCACTGTCGGATCCGAGATAGCCATCGCAACAGAGGTGTTCAATTAAGGTGGCAGCTGACGTCTCGTATGTCATGCATGTGTTTTCAGTGAGTTTTGGATAAAGACCAGCCCCTCTGACACGTCTGTTTGCAGCGCTGGGGCGAAGCTCCACGATTATGGATATAAAAGCACAGTGTGACCTGACGAGGCGAGAGCCAAGATCAATCTGGCGGCGCAGTTTCTTGCCTTCCGTTTACATCCTCTGCTCTGCTGCACAATGTCAAAGATGCGTGAGCGCTAAGGAAACGACACCGACGCAGCTCACTACACCGCCTGGCAAATGCAGGCATCGAGGAGCCGATCTAAAAAAAAAAAAAAATGTTTTTTCGATATGGTTTGTTCAAGCTTCGTCATCTCCTCTTATTCAAACTGACATAACACACACTAATCTTTAATCCACGAGCCCGCTTTAATTGTTGCTTCCTTTCCTGACATCATGAGACTGAGCAGGCGAGTTTTCGGGACATAATAACTTTGCCCGAGCCACTGAAATAGAGATGGCCTGGCTGTCTGAAGCAAAGTGACTCCACAGTCCAATACAGCAGCTCTCCCCATAGCTTCTGTTGCACGATGTATATTCAAAAGAATCCAAGCCATCTGGACTCTGTTTATTGTATTACAAATGACACATAATGGTAATCTGGCATGTGATGAGGGTATGCGAATTACAGACGGGGGGCATGAAATGGGCATTAACCTTCATTTGATTTTCTTTAGGGAGGACATTTAATTTAAGGGTACATTTTATTTACCTGATTATGCATTACTGTAAGCTGGCCCATAACCATATGAAACAGGATAAACAGAGGAAACCGCCAATTAAATCACATTCCAGGGAAGATTGGGGGGCTTACTGTATACAGAACAGTTAGTTTAGTGACATAAATATTTACACAAACTGCCACGAATTGAGACAAATGTTACCAGGAAATATGCTACATTGTGAGGGGCCACAGAAAGGGTTTGTCTAAATTTATTGTTGCCTCTGACGAGTCCCGAATTTCAGAAAACTCTTTTGCAGTTTTCCCAAAGTGAATGAAACAGGACAACCGTTGCAGCTCTGTGTGAGTCCGCGCTGTAAATCATACAGCAAAGCTCGTGCTCGCAACAAGATGTGCTTTTCTTTCAAACGTTGAAAGCTTAATGTGATGTGAACATTCATTTTCCATTGACATTTACAGCAAATACTAACATGGATCATGTATCCAAAGCGGGGAGAGAGAGAGGGAGAGAAAGAAAGATGGGCGGAGATATGAATAGTTGCATCAGACTGGCCCTCGTTGAAGTTAAAGATACATACTGCATGCCCAGGGAGTGGATGTCAGTTAAATGTTTATACAGCTGCTCTGAAGATTATTATTATCATGAAACCACACAGCTATAATGTCATTCTGTGGATGCCAGAGTACAGTCAGGTCCTCCCTATAGCCTAGTAGCCCTCTCTCTACTCCTGTCAGACAACCCTCTGCTCCCTCCAGGCTCAACAGCTGGGATCGGACTCGGCCTAACACCGTCGTAATGAAACGTGACAATTAAACGGGGTTTGCTCGGCGCTAGCTTCAACCACGTGAAATGCCGGGGTTAGCGTTGAGCTGGACGCGTGTGCATTGTGTGCAAATTAGTTTCGCCGTGTCTGCATGTCGCCGAACAACTGAAAAATCGGGACAAGTAAAGTCGCTTGGAAAATTGAAATGCGGGGAAAAATTGCTGAAAATCCCTAACGCTCCTCCTGCATGTGTGTTGATATCATTTACACGGCTATCGGATTAAGTGCTGAATTCGACTTCGATAATTCCATAATTGCTAACATGGATAATAACATGGATTTCCAAGTCCAGCAAGGCCATGGACACACAGCTTGAGTGGCCGAGCCATTAACAGCCTCCACTCGCATTCTCCACCTTGTTGAACTTGAATAATGAGCCTGAGTCACCACAAAGCTTTTGCTAGTGAGAAGCTTGTCGGCACGACTTGAGACACAAATATATATATAGTATGTCAACAGTCGATTTATAAACAAATGTTTGGATTTGCAGCATATTCACAACTTTCTAATGAATGATTTTCGTTGAGGAAAGCAGAAAAGAGGAAGTATGGCATATGTTTTGTTATATATACATCATGTGTGTCAGTTTTCACTAAGTTACTTCCGGTTAGCTTTGACATTGTGACTTCCTGGTACGTGGGACCAAGTTTCCCATTACTGATAAAGATATGTTCCTATTTACCAAACTCTTTATGAGAGTAAGTTTAGCAATCCCGCAAAAATCAGTCGTTCTTGCATTTCAGTACTTTATACACGGTGAGAATATCCTGGACATATGCATAAACAGTAATAAAAATTCTAGGCTATTACAATATGATCATAAATTGTGTTTTAAATTTCATGAAACAGGTCATTTAAAAAAACTGAAAAGAAAAAAAAAATTTGTGATCTTTTTCTCGTTTTGTACAAAATAATTAACGTTACCAAATAATCCATAAATCATTTAGTGTTAATAGTTAATACTGCAGTATAGCCTGGCCTTGCTACATCTGATTATCTGTATCTTATATTCTGTTTCCACAATGATCGTAGATTCAGGTAATTTCCTTGTATCGTGGTCTAATCTCATGTCGTGTGGTTGCGATTCTTTGCATAGAAATGAACAACTGGAAGCCACTGCTCGTGTTTTTGCTTAGGCTTAACACTGCGGATGAAATATGTGAGGGGTTTTGCACTTTCGTTTCGCTCAGCCGATGATTGAAACGCCATCACTTCGCGTTTGTCGGCAAAGGTTAAGACACGTCTGTCGGGATGCTTCTGTTTCTCTTCTTTTCAAATCCTCTTGCAACCTGTATTTGCACGGGAACCCATTCAATTTCTCTTCACGGTTTCGCCGAAAAACCTGCACACGGGCGGTCTTGCACTGATACTAAATGGGTAAAAAGCAATGGACTTTGCAATCCAAGTATAACAGCTAGTTTTACATCAACAATGATTAATTGAACCCATCGCCGGAGACATGAGCGTCCCTTAGCTCCTCTAATGTATAGATACTTGATAAGTGTTTTCCTTCCTTCCTTTGCCTGTAAACAGCTGCTTGTGCTTAAGTGGTAAAATGTAAATTTTTACGCTTGCTGTTTACGTAGCACAAGCTTCTAATCATGCAGACATATAATTGAGTGACGCGTGGTGTCTTTATGAGTGGAACGGCATTCAAAGGGCAGATCCCTGTACTTATCTCTCTTTCTTTCTCTCTCTCGCTCTTTCTATCTCTCTCTCTCTCTCTCTCTCTCTTTCTGCCCCTCGAACTATATCACTAAGAGAAGCAAGTGTTTATGTGATTCCTTTAGTATGTTGTTAAAGCGTCAGTTAGTTCCTTTTTTTTTTTTCCTGGTTCGGGTCATTTTACAGTATTGGTGCAAAGTGACACACCGCAACTACAGGAACTCGTTTAAAAAGTGCGCTAATCCTCCCGTTGTGCATCCAAAATCAGGATTTTCTTTTATTTCTCAAAGTGAGAAAAAAATATAATGAGTATTTCATTGATTGTTTTCGTAGGACATAATTGGCTCTCAGGACGTTTCTTGTATTTTAATGTCATTATCAAAATATTCGGGTGAAACGCCTACATTTCTGACAGGGAACTCTGGAGTCACTCACGGTGAAGACGCTGCGTTTTAAAGTACATCTGTTTAAAAGATAAAGCATTTTAGAGTTGTCACTTCTCATCACCTGATTCTTGTAAAAAGTTTGGGCGGTTTTATTGAACGGGGAAGAACCACAGTCAGTATCAAAGTGGTGAAAGTACAATTTGACTGTGACATGATTCTTCTTGTACTGACAAAAAGGACACACCATCCATTTATCTATCAAAATCACAGTTTTAGCTGAGGCAGTAGCCTCAAACGCAATATAAGCCATTTCTTTCATTTTTGGTGCGAAAAAAATAAAGCTAAGTAATGAACTATGACATAATGATCATGTTTAGCTCCATGTATATTAAAACCACATATATTAAAATAGATCTTAGCTCTTACATCCTTAGAACATTTCAAAAATATAGGAGTTTACCACTGAAAATGTGTTTAAAATTGCAAATCTATAGTTATTACAAAGTGTATATTGACAAGATGTAAGGGATATTAATTTAGCCTTCCTGTTTCCATTCATCATTAACAGGAAAGTAACACAGCACATTTTTGTTTTCTTTACAAACAGACTCATAAATGCTGACGCCTCTTTGAAATGATGCTGTAAAGTGCTGTTTTTTGAAGTCTCGCTGTACTTGTGAGTGTTTTGCCATGATGCGCGTTTGAGAGATAAAACAGCATATATGTAAAAATATAAACTGTTGTTTTTATGTTCCTTTTATTGCTACAACGCTATAACTAAATTACAGCATCAGCATAATACATTCATGCAGTACTTTTTGTGTTACATTTTTCAGGAAAGGGCAAACATTCAGAACATGGGCTGTATAAGAAATTGACTTACAATTTGAAACGTATGCGTTTCTACGATTAAAAGAATAGAGATGGAGTTTTGTTTTTCAGCTTTAATAAAATCCAAGCAATTGATGTCAGGGTATGATAATTACATTTACACGTGAGCCGAACGTACCGATGATTATAGACTGTAAATGAATAAAGGACTAACTGTCACTGTCTGATCAAAGCGTGGTTCAGCCCCCCCCCACACACCCCCCCGTCTCCCTCCCCCACAGGAAATTAAAATACAAACAAATAAACAAGTGCGCCAAATTGCCCAATTATCCTCAGTTTGT
>CAAKHD010000271.1:5373-32110 GCA_901007705.1 Fistularia tabacaria | reverse complement strand
ACACACACACACACACACACACACACACACACACACACACACACACACACACACACACACACACACACACACACACACACACACACACACACACACACACACACACACACACTCTAAGATAACCTTTTCAGTTACCAAATGCACCAATGAATATGGAAAAGGACGAAGTATGGAAGGATAAGGTTCAATGAAATTAAGAGACTACAGAGTAATGGGATTTGACAGCTTTTATGAAGAATAAATGGCCTGGAGATGAAGGTATGTGCAAGGGTTTGCTCTAACGCAAAGGAAAGCAAGTAAAGTAAGCAAGGATATTAATTGCATATAAATTGATCGCACAGATGGGAGTAAGAAAAAGAACTACGTAATCAATACACTACAGATTGAATAGAAATTATTGCAATGATCAATGTGTCTATTTGCAATTTCATTCCTCTTTATGAAATTTAATGTCATTATAACATCCTCCATATCAATAGGACTCATAGTAATATTACCTCACAGATTTTCTTACAAATAGATGCATAAACTGTATGGCTGCACCATCAAAGAATCGATTTATATTAGAAAGTGCAGGAAACCTATAAAAGCCGACCAGAAATTATTTTCTGTTGTGGCTGAGTAGTTTGATAGTCTGGTACATGATGACAAACTTTACAATGTTGTGATGAGAGCACATTAACGGCCATCAGCTAATACCTTCCACTCAACAAGACTATCCAGTTTTCTACTCACAGCTAATTCCATCTCTATCTCCTTCTAAAAATCTTCATCTATCTGGATATCTGTTGAGTAACAAATTATAAAGCTCTGGTCCATGTGATCAGCATACATATAAATATATTTAAGAAATTGGAATTCTTATCAGTTTATGTTGTCTTTTCAGCATGTGTCATTCGTGGTTTTTACTGTGTATGTGTGGATCTGTGTATGTGTGTCACGAAAAAAACGTTTTTATAACCCTCATTCATCAACCAAGACTGACAAATTAGAGGAGGACTATTCGTTCTCAAAAATTTGAAGTTCAAAATTTTTATTAGCATTTGATATCCTCTTCAGGTCACTTGAATTATTTGTTAATTGGATACCCAGCAATCAACTGTTGACTGAAATGAAAAATAAAGTGGAATTTCAAGTTTGTATATACAACAACTCATCTAGTCTTTGTTTGAATTTGCACATGCAGCTGGATGTTTGCTAGAAAAGAGGAAGAAAAATATGAAAATGCTTATCACACATGACCAAAAACATAAAATGTTTCTAACAGAAATGTATAAGATGAAACTGTAGCAGGGCGTGTTATGTATTTACAATGATTTTTTTGGGGGGGAAACACATTACACAAATCAAAAATGAAATTAAACAAAGGACTGAATCTAATTTCATGTATACTAAATACAAGACTAAATACTATACTAAAATTACTCTAAAAACACATTTTTTTGTCTTGTTCACAACCACAATTTCCCTTCATTTTTGGCATGAGGTCATTTTCCACAAAATGTCTGCCAAATCACTTTGGTCTTTGTTTCAAACTCTTAAGTCGAACCTTGGTAGGTAGAGGGCATTCATCCAACAGAAGGGTGATCACTGCTGGGCCAAGTGGGTCATCCAGTGGGATGACTCGAATCAGAGACTGGACGACCTCCAGCCAACCGTCATCTAAGGAATGAGAGGAGAGATTCTTTGAGGATTCAGTGACATCCTATTACTCAGAAACCTTCCAGATTTGGCCTTTTTTTTTAATTATAAAGAAATGACTGTGTCATCTGGTATTTACTAATATTTCTTTTTGAAATACATTCCCACAACACCAAAGACTCCACTATTATGACTGAGGATGCTTGCATTAGATGAACAAAAAAATCATTTGATATTTGATTTGTTTGCGGACAGTGGTTTATCAAAACATAGGCGTTCACAAAGAAATAGCTTTTGTCTTTGACCTAGGAGGGTTTATGTGTGTTTTTGAAATAAATTCAAACTGCTGGGTTTGTGAGAGTATTTCACCATCAGTAATATGTAATTTCAAAGACATACAGCGGTGACATTTTAAGAGGAAAGACTTCAAGCAAAATTGTAAATGCAACACACTATAGTTTATATATATATATATATATATATATATATATATATATATATATATATATATTCACATACACACATACATATGGGTAAAAAACGATGTCGGCAGTGGTTTTTTTCACTCCTGGTGCTTTCTTTTTTGGGCAGAGGGAGCAGCCATGATCAGACTGTCTGTGTCCATTTGCTTACAAATGCTTGTTTCTTGCACCATCATAAATACACAATGTTGTCTTACACCTTCACATTCGAGTACTTTTCTTTTTCCATTGATTAAAATGTATAAATATAAATCCTTCTCTACGTCACATTCAGTTATGCATACAGCACAACATCAGCAAAATATTACCTCTGCATTTAACCCATCACTGATGAACCATGAGTAAAAGGCAGCAACTGAGCAGTGCCAGGATGTGAACTTCATTGTGAAGCAATTATCAAGCAATGTTAAGCTCATTTAGACTGTTTTAATTAACAACCGATTTATAGTCTTTAGATGCTTGTACAACAAAGTGGAACGCATAACTGCTAGTAAGCAATCAACAAATGAGGAATAAATGCATAATTAATAAGAAATGCAAACATAAATATGAGGTTAAAATGGATTTAAAGGGAAATGGCATTTACACGGAAATAGGGTATTTGCTATTCTTTTAAGGTGTTTACTGCAACCATATTTCAAGTTATGACAATTTTTTCATTGTTTTCTTCCCAGTTTCACCCTTTTTTGTGTGAATAAACCTGATGAACAAAAGGTGATTTAAGTGACAGCCACAACATACCCAGTACATGAAATGAGAGCAGTACTCATTCATTCTGTAACAGAATAGACAATGCAGTGAGGGATGCAGGTTCTTTTCACATCTAATAGTCTGTGAGACTCGATGTGCAGAGTGGTTTGGTAATTCTCTCCCTTAATATTTGAATGTTTATCTTCCTGACGCCAATGATGCACTTTGTTTTACTCAACTTCCATTCTTTGGTCTATACCCAGGCGATTTGCTGTCTGACCTCTAACAAACTGCACCAGAATTTTAATGGAAGCCAAATGAGATTGGTCTTTTCAAGCAGACAAGAGATTGTTTATTTTTCTTTGATCTGCACCAGAGTCCTTTCGACAATTTATACCAGCCCAACTGGACTATCCTACAAAGCAGACAGATTTGTTTCTAGCAAATCAAGCAGCGCTACTATGAATGCTGTTGAAATGGTGAAAGTTCACAATTTACAAATCCTTATTGTAAACTTGTACACTGTTTTCTATGACAATGTTTACGGTACCTCTTCCTCCAGCTTCAGTTGTTAACTCCTAATAATGTAATTCATTTATCTTCTTAAACTTTCAGTTAATGACACCTTCCCAATAAATATGTACTGTATGCGACAACTATTCAGTCACTCTCTGTGCTTCACCTTTTACAAAAGCTTACCTACATATGTAATTCAAAGAAGAAAAAAAACATACTTTAAGGATTTTAACCTCTGATTTCTTCTAAAAACAACTGTCATCAGAGGGACCATTCCAGTTTGAGTTTCTGTAGCAAGTCAATGTTTAATAAAAAATAAAAAAATACCTGCAAAAAAACCTATCTTGTATCATGTCCCCTGATGGGGACATGATACAAGACTTATTTTTACTGTAATTTTATTTTTTTATGTGCTTGAAACAATGAAACTTATGGATCTCTCAATAAACTTTGCCAATGCAGCTAAGTATATCTTGGTGGCATAGATCTTTGAGAGTGAGGATTCCTGAGCAAAGGAGGTGTTTGGTGCAGATTTTCTTATAATAGGGGAGATGAGCAGATTTGAGGTAGCTACAGCGGAATAAAGTTGAAGAGCCTTAATTTGAAGAAAGAGTAGTGGAAGCTAAACGAAGGGCAGAAGTGAGCATTTGTGAGCAGCCCTACGGTTTCATGTCGAGAAAGAATACTACAGTTACAGTACTGCTTTGACCAAGTTGATAGAAATACAGAGAAGGGTGGTGGAGGGAGTTGCATTGTGCATTTGCAGGTAATGAAAGTCTGGAGTAGCAGCGAGTTGGAATGTACAACAGCTGTCAGACAGTGGTGTGTTGGTGTGACAGGTGAAGGTCGGACAGCATCAGGGATTAGATCTGAGCTACTTGTGGTTCGCTATGATGATGGACAGGTGACAGGTATAGATTAGGTGAGACAGTAATCCCCTTGGACTATGATGCTTGCAAATTTCACTGTGATCTGTAGAGGAGCAGTTGGAGAAAAAACTAGAGCGATGGAGGTAAGTCCTGGGAAGAAGACCAATGCAGGTTAGCTGCAACAAGACAGATAGCTTTGTGTAAATTTGAGGGACCCTTGTAGAAACATGACGTTACAGGTATTAGAAATGAAGGAAGTAGAGGATTTAAGTACTGACACTCAACAGTCCAGAGAAATGAAGGGTGTGGAAAAGAGTGAAGGAAATAGTACAGGCAAGTCTGAACAAGTTCCACAGTCGTTCGCATATAAGGCATATAAGCAAAGAGGCACTGCAAACATGGAAATCGAACTTTGGACCCAAGATGAAGAAGAGTAAGCAGGACTGTTTTGCGCTGACCGACTGGGATCTGTATAAAACTGCAGCCACACTGAAGGACTCTTCTGTCAGCATACACGAGTACTCTGAGTATGTGACTGAACATCCAGCCCCCCAACATCTCTCCCCTCTCCCAACTGTATCATTGAACTAGGTACACAGAGCACTAGGAAGGATGATCAAGGCAGCTGGACCAGACAACATCCCTGGACGGGCAGTCAGAGTGTCATACCACTTACCAAGAAGAGACCACCCAACTTCCTGAATGATTACAGGCCAGTAGCACACACACCAATCATTATGAAGTGTTTTGAGAGTAAAGTGCTGGTCCACATTCAGAGCAACATTCCAGACAACCTGGACCCCCTGCATTTTGCATTCTGGCCCAATAGGTCCACCTCAGATGTCACCTTCCATTTCTCCCTCTCCCATCTTGAAAACAAAGACTTTACATTAGGATGCTCTCTGTGGACTACAACTCCGCCTTCAACACGTTCATCCCCCACAAACGTACTCGCAAAATGTCCACCCTCAACATGAACCTCACCCTCTGACTGGTTCCTGGTCTTCCTGACTGGCAGTCCCCACTCTGTCAGGATAGGTAATAGGACTTCAGCCAGCATCATCACAAACACAGGCACTCCTCAGGGATGTGTCCTCAGTCCCATCCTCTTCATCCTGTTCACCCATCACTGTGACGCCTTTGAGAAGGACATCCTGATGCTCGCAGACCACACCACTGTGACAATGCATCACTGATGGGGACCAAACAGCCTATGGGAAGGAGGTGGCAAGTCTGGTGTCAAGGTGTGAGAATAAAAAGCTCATCCTCAACACGGACAAGACGAAGGCGATGATGGTGGACCTGAGGAAGGAGAAGAGACCTCATCGCCACTGCTCATCTGGGGTCTTGAGGTTAAGAGGGTGAGCAGTTTCAAATACCTCGGTGTCCACATCAGTGAGGACCTAACCTGGTCACTCAACACCATGCAGACGGTTAAGAGGGCTGAACAGCGGCTGTACTTTTTGAGGAGGTTTGACATATCGCCTGAGATCCTCTGCAACTTCTACAGCTTCATTGTTGAGCACATTTTAACCAGCTGCATCAGAGTGTGGTAGGCCAACACCACTGCTCTGGACCACAAAAGTCTACAGTGAGCGGTAAAGACTGCTGTGAAGATCACTAGAACCCCACTGCCTTCTCTGCACCACAGAGTCCACAGGAGCGCTGCCTCCATCACCAAGGACCACGCCCATCCCCAACACAGACTAATCACACTCCTACCCTCCGGTAAGAGGTACACGAATGTGAAATGTAAAACTGGAGGACTAAAGAACTTGGTCTACCCTTCTCCCATCAGATTGCTGAATAGCTGATTGGAGTCAATAACCATGTAATCCCTCTGGACAATTCTGCAATTGTGCACTTAACAGCCAATACAGCCAGTGCTGCACTCACCTGTTCACATTTACATTTCTCTGCACTGTTTCATTGAGTTACAACAGTATGTTTATTATTATTTATTTATCAATACTTATCTAGATGCAAAGCAAACAGCAACAAGGAAACACTATCCAGACTGTACAAATTACAATAAACACATTGAATCTTGAAAAGTATTGGGTGTGATATGTGATGGAAAATGATGTGCAACTGGTGGTGAGACCAGTGATGTTGTATGGCTTGGAGTAACTAGCACTGAGGAAAAGACAGAAAGCAGCTGGAGGTAAAAGAGATGAAAATTATGTATTGGACATAAAGTTAGACAGCCAAAACTGAGATCATTTGGACATGTGCAGAGATAGTGGATATATTGGTCGAAGGATGCTGAGGTTGTAACTGCCAGGCAGGGAGCCTAGGGGACAAGCAAAGAGGAGATTTATGGATATAGTGAAAGAGGACATGAAGTTAGTTGTTCTGAGAGAAGAAGATGCAGAGGATAGGGTGAGAAGGAGGCAGAGGATTTGCTGTTATGACTCCGGAAAGGAACAACTGAAAGAAGAAAAAGAAGAAGAGAAAGACACCTGACCTTCAGGAAATATTTTATCAAACCCTGACATGGATTTGTTTATATGTGCTTCAAATTCACAAAGCTCATAGACAGAGGAAAAAAATAGTTGCTGTAGTGGCTGCACATGTCACACTTAATACAAGATCACTTCCTGTGCAGACTACGTTCTGCACAGGAAGCAGAGATTTAAATCATCTTGTGCATCATGCTTTAGTTTCTGAATTGAAAAACTGTCCTCTTTACCACCAGAAGTTTGTTGAAACTGCTTTTGTTCAGCATGCCACATCTCACTTTCCCACAACTAACTCACAGGAGAATCAGTAGAGTGCAAAACATGATGAGAAAAGAGCATAGAGGAAATGCTCTTGCTCACTAATGCTAGGGTTTGGTTGGGTTTGGTTTGGTTTGCCGTGTCTCCCTAAGTATCTGTTTCCTCCCTATACCAAAATGAAACTTGACAAAACAAGAGAGATTGTGTTATAAAAGGCTTTTCAAACTCAAATAAATATTTTTGTTTACCTAGCGTAATTTATGCTGCAAATAAAAGGCAGAAGAATTCCAAAACCACACACAGCAGAATCAGAGGAACCTTTATCTGCAAATGGCTTTCACTAAATAAATGCCGAATGAAGTTCAAAAAATGTATAGTTCTGGACAGATGCTTTACCCATCCACCCAAAGCAAATGAGTAAGATTGGCAACTCAAAGCACATCCATTTAAAGTGGCCTATTCCATCTGACACCATCTGCTGTCACTTTTATTTATTTATTTATTTTTAAACAATGTCACTTAAGATTGTTCTTTGAATTCTGCATTTTATTTATATGTATATGTCTGCACAGAGTCCTTGAGTGTTGAGTAAGTCATCTTGAGTAATTTATTATTGTTATTATTATCATGGAGGAGGAGAAAATCTACCTATTCATTTTGACATTTCGTTAGCAGATAGCAAAAGACTGATATTGGTCCAGCCGCTCACTGCGAATCACTGAAAAGATGAAAAATGACTATGCATAATGTGCTTATCTATCTTACTGTATATTCTTACACAGGTACAGCATTCTGAAATTAAGGACATCAGGCAGGGAACACAGACAGCAATTATAATTACACAAGCAATTATGACCACAAGATGGGGAAAATCATGACCAAACTTACAGCAGCTTACAGCAATTCACCAATATTTCAACAAGCAAGTGAGAGAAAAATTGAAAAAAATACAATATGCATAAACAACATCAGCCCAATGGCATTGTTGCATTGTCTGTCAAGACAGAATTTGCCCGATAAATTACATGTAACAAATGCAAAGATACCCCCTCCTTGAGCTGCCACCTTATTATTGTGGAGGGGCTGGTGCGTCCCTGTGGTCCTGGGAGCTATGTTATCGGGGGTTTTATGCCCCGAGAAGGGTCACTCAAGGCAAAGAGGTCCCAGGTGAGGGACCAGACAATGGGCTCAGAAGACTCTCATGAGGGAAAACAACCTTGGACCAAGATTTCCCCTGCCCGGACGTGGGTCACCCTAACCTTAACCAAGCGCCTGGTGGCTGTGTCTGCACCCAAAGGGCTCGGCCGGGTACAGCCCGAAGGAATGACATGAGTCCCCTTTCCCCTGGCACCCACAGGAAGGGCCAAGGGAGTCAGGTGCAGTGTGAGCCGAGTAGTGGCCGGAGCAAGGAACCTTGGCGGTCCGACCCTCAGCTGTAGAAGCTGGCTCTCAGGACATGGAATGTCACCTCCCTGGCTGAGAGATTCCGACTACATATAGTTGGACACACCTCGTGTTGGGGTCTGGAACCAGGCCTCTTGAGAGGGGCTGGACTTGTTTTTACTCTGGAATTGCCCCCAGTGAAAGGGGCCAGGCAGGGATGGATTGCCCCCCCGACTCAGCGCCTGTACGTTGGGGGTCAACCCGGTGAAGAGAGGGTAGCCTCCCTCCGTCTTCAGGTGGGGGGACAAGTTCTGACTGTTGTTTGTGGCTATGCACCCAACAGCAGTTCAGTTTACCACCCCTTTTTGAGGTCCCTAGGGAGGCTGCGAGAGAGCACTCATTCTGGGAACTCCCTCATTCTACTGGTAGACTTCAATGCTCACATGGGCAACAACAGTGCGACTTGGAAGGGGGTGACTGGGAGGAACACCCCCCCCCCCCCAATCTGAACCCTAGTGGTGTCTTGTAATTGGACTTCTGTGGTCTGACAGACTGTCCATAACACACACCATGTTCAAGCATAAAGGTGTCCATATGTGCACTTTGCACCAGCGCACCTTGGGCCACAGTTCTTTGATCGACTTTGTGGTTGCGTCGGCGGATTTGCGGCTGCACGTCCTGGAGATTCGGGTGAAGAGAAGGACGGACCTGTCAACTGATAACCACCTGGTGGTAAGCTGGCTCTGATGGTGGGGGAGGATGTCGGTCAGAACTGGCAGACCGAAATGTAACGTGAGGAATTTTGGGATTGTCTGGCAGAGTCCCTTGTCAGAAGAAGTCTCAACTCCCACCTCCTGCAGAGCTACAACCACATCCCAAGGGAGGCGGAGGACATTCACTCCAAATGGGCCATGTTCCGCGCTTCCATTGTCGAGGTGACAGAAAGGAGCTGCGGCCGTAAGGCAGTCGGCGCCTGTCGGGGTGGCAACCCTCGAACCCGCTGGTGGACCCCAGTGGTGAGGGATGCTGTCAAACTGAAGAATGAGTCCTATCGGGCCTTTTTGTCCTATGGGGCTCCACAGGCAGCTGACAGGTACTGGCAGTCAAGGCGGGATGTGGCTCCGTTGGTCAACGAGGCAAAAACTCAGGCGTGGGAAGACTTTGGGGACACCATAGAGAATGACTTCTGGCGAGCTTCGAGGAGATTCTGGTCCACCATCCGTCATCTCAGGAGGGGAGAGCAGCGCTCCATCAACACTATGTATAGTGAGAGCGGGGCGCTGCTGGACTCAACGCAAGACGTTGTAGACCGGTGGCAGAAATACTTCTCAGACCTCCTCAATCCCGTCGAAACGCCTTCCAATGAGGAGGCAGAGCCGGGAGACTCCAGAGAGGGTCCGCCTATCTCTGGGGATGAAGTTGCTGAAGCAGTCAAAAAGCTCTTCAGTAGCGGGGCCCTGAGGGTGGATGAGGTCCGCCCTGGGTTCCTCAAAGCTCTGGATCCAGTCGGACTGTCCTGGCTGACACACCTCTGCAGCATTGCGTGGACGTCGGGGACAGTGCCGCTGGACTGGCAGACAGGGGTGTTGATTCCCCTTTTTAAAAAGGGGGATCAGAGGGTGTGCTACAATTACAGGGGGATCACACTCCTCAGCCTCCCTGGTAAGGTCTATTCAGCGGTTCTGGAGAAGAGGGTCCGCCGGGTCGTTGAACCTTGGATTCAGGAGGAACAGTGTGTTTTTTTCATCCTGGTCATGGAACAGTGGACCAGCTCTTTCCCCTCAGCAGTGTTCTTTAGGGGGCATGGGAGTTTGCCCAACCAGTCTACATGTGTTTTGTGGATCTGGAGAAGGCATTCGACTGTGTCCCAGGGGGAATTCCTGTGGAAGTGCTCCAGGATTATGGGTCTACCGAACCCCATTATACGGGCTGTTCGGTCTCTGTATGACCGGTGTCGGAGCTTGGTCCGCATTACCGGTTGTAATCGGACCTGTTTCCGATGAGAGTTGGACTCCGCCAGGGCTGCCCTTTGTCACAGATTCTGTTCATAACTTTTATGGACAGAATTTCTAGGTGCGGCCAGGGCAAGTCTCTGCTTTTTGCAGTTGATGTTGTCCTGTTGTCTTCATCACGGCCATGATCTCTAGCTCTCGCTGGAGCGGTTCGCAGGCAAGTGTGAAGCGGCCGGGATGAGGATCAGCACCTCCAAATCCGAGACCGGAGGCGGCGTGGCACAGGAAGTAGAGAGATCGTCTTTGGAACCAGACCTCCCTGTTTCGATTCCCCGCACCTCCTAATGTGTTGAAGTGTTATTGAGCAACACACACCTAACTGCTCCCCTGGCGCTGGTAGACGGCATGCCAACTGCTCATGGTTCATCCATCATGGGTTAAATGCAGAGAACAAATTTAATTAATAAAGGGGATTAATAAAGTATACATTATGGTGCTCAACCGGAAATGGTAGGAGTGCCCCAAGTGGAGGAGTTTAAGTATCTCGGGGTCTTCTTGTGAGGGAAGGCTGGAGCGGGAGATCAACAGGCGGATCGGTGCAGCGTCTGCAGTGATACGGACTCTGTACCAGTCTGTCGTGGTGAGGGGGGAGCTGAGCCAGAAGACGACACTCTCAATTTACCAGTCGATCTACGTTCCTACTCTCACCTATTTTCACGAGCTGTGTTTAATGACCGAAAGAACGAGATCGCACATAAAAGCACGTCCGAAATGAGTTCTCTCCACAGGGTGGCCGGACTCTCCCTTAGAGATAAGGTGAGTAGTTCGGCCATCCGGTAGGAACTCAGAGTAGAATCGCTGCTCATCCGCATTGAGTGTCAGATGAGGTGGCTCGGGTATCTGGTCATGATGCCTCCTGGACACCTCCCAAGGGAGGTATTCCAGGCATGTCCATCTGGGAGGAGGCCACGGGGAAGACCCAGGACAAGCTGGAGAGACTATGCCTCCAGGCTGGCCAGGGAGCGCCTTTGGGTCCCCCCAGAAGAGCTGGACCATGTGGCTGGGGAGAGGGAAGTCTGGTCCTCCCTGCTCCAGCTGCTGCCCCTACGACCCGACATCGGATAAGCGGAGGAAGATGAATGGATGGATGGATGGATGGATGGATGATCACAGACTTGTACATCTTGTTATCATCTCAAATAAGTCAAAATGAGGACTTTTACACCCATCATCACATATTCCAGTGATTGCTAGGGAGCCTGATTTCTCAAGCATGTACAAATTACTAATCCGGAAAATAAATGCTGGCCTTTAAAGTATGAATTTAAAGGTCCTGGTCATGATAAAGTATTTTAGACATCCTAAACAAAAGCTGAGGTGACCAAAGATAATGTAACATGCAGAAATTAAGAATGAATGGTTAACTTCAACCTATTGCCAAATACGGCATCTGTTAGACCCAACATAGATGTATCTTGCAAAGGATTATTTACTTTCACAAAAGAGTGGTGGACCAGACATGCAGCTGGCCAGCAGGTGTCAGATTGTAGCCTGTAAATGCATTCACAATGCCACATGGCAAATTTGGAAGAGATCTGACAATTCAACAGATGGTTGGGTATATGTTCCGTCTTTTTGGTTGATTTACCGTATACTGCAGCCACATAAGTCAGTTTCTCTAAAACATTCAAAGTAACCATGGATTTATCCGATATGTATGTATATCTTTCTGCAGCGTTAATACACACTACAATGACAGAACAAGAAATTAATGTGAAATTTGTGTCTAATCAGTGTTTCTTTTACTTTATTCTACAACTGGTTTTCTTGTATTTTTGAACTTTGTGTGTTTAAAGACCTGACATTAATAGGCAAATTTTGAGTCAGTAGTGCTGCAATTACATGTACTGGGGCATGTTATCTGTCTGTGTGTCCTTCAGACTATCCGTCTATTTTGCCCCTTGACTAGTTCACCTAATTAAATCAAGTTACTCTGTGCTTTGAGTGCATTTTATAGGTCATGATGGTTTTTAAACATCAATAACAGATACTGAAGATTTACCTGCTTCAAGCGATAGGCTGTATCAAATACATTAAATCCACTTCCAGGAAGCACCAAAGAACTACACATCTGGCGAGGAGGATAGTATGGACTCTGAGTCACAAGGGGAGCTACTGGGACTTCTAAAGCGGGAAAGGGTAAGATAGTGGCGATCCAACGTGGCAAAAGGAAGTGAAACAGAGGCTGGATAGCTTGAGGGAGAGTTATACATTGTTTATATTCTAAAAGTGTAGCTTTGTAGAGGCTAAAACAGATGGCTGTTTCAAACACAACAGTCAGACAAACACAACTCCTAAATATATGAGAAGCAAAATGTCGAAGTATTTTTGCTTTAAAAATACCATGATTTGTAAAAGGCAATTGTTCATTAACTTATTGCCCATATCTCTTATCCTTCAGACAGCATTGCAGCAAATGCAGCCTCATGGGGGAACAAGCAAGTGACATTTTGAGCTGGTCCAAAGCACGGATAAATGTGGAAGGTTGTACCAGGAAAGGCATCTGGCCAGAGCTAAATATGCAAATACAAAGTTATTAACTTTGGTCTTATGACTTTCATACCGGATCTGTCCAACTTAACAACGACCACCATTGCTGCAGATAACCCAAAGGGGGCCGCTACTGCAGGTTGAAGGTGTATTTGGTCGCAGAGAGAGAAGAGAAAAGGGAAGAGTCTGGGACTGAGAGTAGGGACTTTGAGTATTGGGACAGGAACAGCTGGAGTTGGATGAGAAATGGAATATGAGTCTTGAAGGAAGAGTTTGCTAGGGATGTTCTGAGGGTGAAAAGAATTTCAGATAGACTGATGAGTGTGAAGCTAGAAATTGAAGGTGTGATGCTCAATGATTTAAGTGGCTATGCCCCACATGTGGAATGTAAGTGAGACAAGAAGGAAAAAAAATCTGGAATGAGTTAGATGAAGAGATGCACAATATCTCCAGAGGTTAGAAAGTAGTCAATTGGACAGACTCCAATGGATGTGTTGGTGTAGGCAATAGTTATGATAGGATATGATAGTATAGAACTTCATTGATCCCTCGGGTGACACCCTTAGAGAAATTGTTGGTATCAGAGATGATGAAAAAGTGATAGGCAGGTTTGGTATCTAGGATAGGAACACAAGTGAACAGATAGTGGTAGAGTTTGCAAAAAGGATGGAAATGGTTGTATTGAATACTTTTTTCCACAAGAGGCAGGAACAAAGAGTAACATAAGAGCGGAGGTAGGAGCGCACAGGTAGACTACAGTGCGAGTATAGCCAGACAGGACGGTGGTTTGTAAGATGAATCTAGTGACAGGGAAGATTAAGATGACAGAGGATTAAGAGGTGGGAGTTGAAAAAGAGTGAGTTGAAAAAGGCTCTGGGTGGCCAAGGGGAGCTTCAAGATAACTGGATAACTACAGCTAATGGGTACAGGGAGATAGGTAAAAGACTACTTGGTATATCATGTGGAAAGAAAGGCGATAAGGGGACTTGGTGGTAGAATGGAGAAGTGTAGGACTACATATAGAGATAGAGGCTAGCAAGGAACAAGTTGTTTCAAGGGGAATGAACGGAGCAGACAGGAGTAGAGGGAGATGCATGACAAGGCGAAGGTAGAGGTGGCAAAGGGCCAAACAAGTGCATATGATGATTTGTATGCAAGGTTGGACAGTAAGGAGGGAGAGAATTATTCATACAGGCCTGGCAAAACAGAGAGACAGAGATGAGAAAGATGTGCAGTAGATCTGGGTGATTACGGATAGATAGGGAAATGTATTAACAGGTGCCAGAAGGGTGATGGGAAGATGGAAGGAGTGCTTTGAAGAGAGATGTCTGTGGAGGTTCTCAGTCATCCAGGTCATTGTGAATTCTTGTCAAAATCTTCTTGTTGTGCAACTGGACTTGAATGTGTTCACTTGAAGACGTTTCACCCCTCATCCGAGAGACTTCTTCCGTTCCAATGAACTGAGAGTTGAACCAGAGTTTCTGGTGAGATTTTTCAACAGGAACTTGGAAAGTGAAACAATGCCTGAGGAATGTAAGAGAAATGTGATGGTTCTCATTTTTAAGAATTAGGGAGAATAGCAGAATTGTGGTAACTGTAGAGGAATTAAGTTGATGAGCCATGCAATGAAGTTAGGAGGAAGAGTAGTGGAAACTAGACAAAGAGTAGAGGTCAGCATTTGTGAGCAGCAGAGGGTTTCATGCCTTGAAACAGTATTACCCTTTCAGCAATTTCTTTCAGAATGTTGTTAGAGAAGCACATAGAGGGGCAGAGGGAGCTGAACAAGGTTCTGAGAGAGGAATTGTGGTATTGAATGACATAGTCTTGAGTGACAGAGAAGTATGGTTGACTGGTGCAGGACATTTATGCAAGCTGAAACACAGTAGCAATGTGTATTCTACGAGTGACAGAGATGTTCAAGGGTGGAGGTCTGACTTCATTCGGAATGGGCATTCCTTTCCTGTTTGCAATGGTAATGGACAGGCCGACAGGTGAATAAAGATAAAGAAGGCGGAGTATTTCAAGGACTCTTGGTCAACAGTCCAGTCCAATGTATAGTGTGGAAAAGAGGTGAAGAAATATGTGAAAGCAGGTTGGAACGGGTGAAGAAAAGTGTCAGGGCTAATATGTGATAAGAGTCTCAGCTAGAATGAAAGGAAAGATGTACAAGACAGTGGTGAGGCCAGCAATGCCATATGAATTAGAGACAGTGGCACTGAGAAAAAGACAGGAATCAGTACATTGGAGGGACAGCACATGTTAGAGGTTTTGGAGATAATGTTGGAGAGGCCAGACTGAGGTAGTCTGGCCATATTTAGCGGAGGGAGAGTGAATATATTGGTGGGTGTTGAGGTTGGGACTGCTATACAGGCAGCCTCGAGGACGAACCAAGACATTTATGGATGTAGTAAAAGAGGACATAAAGTAAGTTGGTGTGAGAGAAGAGAATGCAGAGAATAAGGTTGAATAGAGGAAGATGAGATACACCTTGGAATGGTCCCCATTTGCTCTCTCATTTACATCCAGTGACAAGTTTAGAATTATCATTTAACCTACTGCATATTTTGGACTGTAGGAAGAAAACCCAAGGAGAAGAACTATCCAGACATGTGGAGAACATGCAAACTCATTCTTGCTGTCAGACCGAGGCACATTCCATTGTGCCACCTTGCCAACCCAAATTAAGCATCAAAAACAAATACCCCAAACATACTAATTTCTTTAGGTAATGATGTTGCAGCTGTAGGCTTTTGTTGAATTTCAACGTGAGCTTCTTTCATATTTATTCATTTTCCAAAATAATGAGGATTGGATACATTTCAAGTGTAATTTATTTCCAAGTTGGCCTTCACTCTCCTCATTGTCAGTTTGATGTTTCCCACTTAAAGTTGTATCACAGTTCTTTAATTTTTAAAATTGCAACATCAACTACAGTGCATGTGAATGTACTATAGCAATAGATGCAACTTTAAAGGTTGTGTTGTCTAAATTCTATGGGTCTGATAGATTTCTGGGGCTGTGCACATAAATCATTTGACAGCCTAACTCCTGTCTAGATGAAACAAAAATAGCAAAATAACACTGGATAGTATCTTTGAAATAGCTAAGCATGGCTCATGAAGGGTTGAAGAATGTTGTCGGTCAACAACAGTCGCCAAGCTTGGACTACACAAATGCAAAGACCAAAATCAGGTAGTGACAAACAAGAAAAGCCTACCAAAAATGATGCAAAACTAATTATCTTAAAATCAGGGTAAAGAGAGTTACTCAGTGTATACCCCACATCACAAAATACATGTAATTATTGTTTACCATTAAGGTGGTGAACTGACCATTACACCCCTTTTGCCATGTTTCTGTATTCAGATGACTTACATATAACATTTTACCGAAAAGATATGTTTTTTTTTAAGCAAATTCTGACTTTAAAACGAGTTCCGCTTATCTGACTGATTGGATTAATGATTGAAAAGAAGGAATGTGCAAAATGACTGAAGATGCAATGAAAATCCATAAGATTATTAGTAAAATCTGTATTATGTTCAAGATTTTTTTATCAAAACTGTCCTGTAACTGATTTTAATGTGTCATGATTTAATACTTTTTGTATTAACCCTCTATAAGCACAGCCAATTTAGAAAGAAAAAATCCTCAATTCAATGTCTTTCATTGCTGTGAACATGGATGGGGATCGGGCTGAAATACCATCCAAGAAATGTCTGACCATATTAAAACTTCTTAGAAAGCCTTCTGAAATTTGGAATATTTGATACAAAACATTAGAGGATGATTACCCATCAGTTTTGTCGAAAGTTCAGTATATTATTAATCATTAGTTTCAAAATAATCCAATTTGACACTGTTTTTTTCTTGCAACTACAAAAACTATCAGGTATATCAATGTTCATTAAGTCAGTTTGTTATCATTTTGCTTACCTGTCTCCGCCATCTCATGCAAAGCAATCATGGAGCAGGGGGGTTCTTGGTCACTGAAAAAAAAAAAACAAGATGATCAAAACATTATAAGAAAAAAAAAAAAACTTGAGTGTTTCCATAACCGAAGGCTTAAAATATTTTACTTAAAATATCTAAAATATTTCATACATTTCCATCTGTCCTTTGCAAAATCTCTTTTGGTAAAAACCATCGACCAACAAAACACATACTTATGATAAATGCATCAATGAAAATACCCAAAAAATTGTCACTGATTTGTTTGTAGGAAAAGTTTTATATAAGTTAAGGGAAGCAAATAATCTGGATGAATCTACACCCTGAAATGTTAAATATAGTTTAAAATTCAGATGTGACAACTAAGCCAGCTTAATTATAAGATTATGAAACACGTTTACATTTGATATCTTGAACAAAACCCATTTAGCAGAGATCAAATTCCATATAATTCTTTGAAATGTATACCCATATGTATTTACATAAGGTTGACATGTTTCCTTATGACTGTATGCAAAAAAAGAATAAAGAAGTATTAATTGAACATTGCCTCATTCTTATGTGAAAAATCAGTTATTTTCTCAGATGCTAAATAGAAATACAAAATCCTTGCAGTGTCGGATTAATGTACAAAGTTTTGAAGAATATTACAATACAATAGATTTGCCGGGTGCAGGTACATTTATGTACAAGCGCATTGTAATTATTGTGCATTTCTCCACATCACAGGTTTCTTAATATTACAGAAAATACAATATGAAAGAAACAGCAGTTGAATATGATAAACAGAATATGTAAAACTACAAACACAATTATATTAAATACACTAAAATACTTTTGTTCAACTAACCGTATTAAAGAGAGGAGAAGAGCAGGCTGTCCAAACAAACTACAGACAATATATTGTAATTTTGCACATATCTTTAATAGTTTGGCATTACTGTATGATATTGTACAGTTAAACAAGTAATGCCAAAATAACATGTAAATCTCTTTGACTGTGTCATTCAATCATCAAAGAAATATGTTAGTCGTGTAATGCTTGCCCAGCTTAAGAAAAATAAATAAATAAATAAAATCACACTTATGCAAGTCCAGTTGCCACAAAAAGATTTCTACCAGAAATAATTCTGTAAATTTCTTCTGATGGCAACAAAAGACAAATTAGGATTACAAGTGGATTGGGCCACTTGTGACCATTGCAGAACAATAGGGAACGATTATGCTGATGGACTTAAAACAATACTTGCAAAAGTTTTTTTTTGGAAAGGATGAAACTAGGACAATTAAAGAGGATAAGAAAGTGTCTTTGCAAGCATCAAACACATCCCTGTATCAATGAATGACAGAAGTGAAAGCAATTTTCAAAGGATTTTGCTTTTTCATGTCAAAGCAGCACCCAAACTCTGTTCTTTGCTGACAAAAATAGACAAGGTCATATGGTAAGATCAGACAATTAAAAAATATTTGACAGTCTTTTTTGACTTTTTTTCTTTACCCTTTTAATTCCAGATTAGATAGATCACATTTACCTGTTGCTCTTTGAATCCCCATGTGTAATTACATTGCACCACAATTTAAATAAGCAGTTAAACTTACTTGTCCACAAGTGTTCTGATGACAGCCAATGTGTCCAGCACCAGGCCATCCACATTCTGCTTCTTTCGTCTTGGCTCATGGGGGCCACGCCCTCTGCGTGGTGGCCTTACTTGGTCTCTAGAACGGCTACTGCGAGCCTCCCCTGGTTCAGTACTTATGCCTGTACCATAATTCATACGCCTAGTCTGATTCCGTGTTGCCCTTGAGGAACCAAGGTGGTGATGGTCGCCCAAATCACTGTCTTCCTGGCACACACAGCTGTTACCCATGGTGCCTGAATCAGCTATCACACAGGCAAGCGTTTCCCAGAATGGAGGAAGGGAATTGGGTGAAGAAAGGTAGAGCAGAGCCTGTGTAAGGCTCCTGCAGGCACAAAAAGTGATCCAGGTAGCCACTATCATATCATTTGAAAAGCTTGGTTTGGCGGTATTTTTGTCCCACTAAGCAGAGTGGTATCAACAAAAATCATCATTTTGGTATCAAGTGGATTCAGCTTTCTTTCGGGCCTATGAAAATGCTGGAAGCAAAACAACAAAAGAATAGAAAAAAAAAAATCAATGTCTACCCTTGACTAAGGTGTAATCACTGGTACAGCTGTTAAACGTATATTAAACACTAGCCCTCAAGACAGCTGAGGGCAAGTCTCAACACAGACAACTCTCAAAAAAAAAAACATCGTTTTTCATATTCCTATCTCACAAAGTAAAATATCCTACTGTCTTTAATGATCAATCTTTACCGTCTACTGAGTAAACAATTTACCACTAAACCTTTAAATAAAGTACCTTTGTCTTGCAAAATCGTTTACATTTCTTGCTACGACGGAATACGACTATCAGCATATGTACCATTGAAACGTTGACAGTTCTGGATAAAACAAAAATATTACTTAGTTAGATTATTTTATTTAATTTTAAATTTATTTTTGCGAAAGGATTAATTTAACTTTATGGTATATAAACGTTCCGGCCACATTAAAAACAGCAACAGTCACGATAAAAGACAGTGGCAATCGTAAGAGAGGCTAACCAGCTATGTTAGGCTTGTTAAACAGCTACATGCTAGCAACGTTGTAAGTCAAACTACACAAGTTGATTGTGTATTTTGCAACGAGAAAAGTGGTAGTCAAACGCAGGTAAAGTATGAAGCTCATTTTACCCAACCAACCGATGTTCCAAGAGAGACTTTTGTTGAACGCTAAAACGGTATTGTTCACGTAAGCTGAAATTCCTCTCACATTATAACGACACTGCGGGCTAGCTGCCTGCTAAATTCCGTAGCGGCGATACCGGGGAACGACCGTCAGCCGCCGATGCGGAGCCTGACCGAGAAAAGACGATTTCAACTGACACCTATGTCAATTAATTAAATTAAATGTTTGTGTTTTTAAGTAATTATCAAAACCTCCATAAATGAGTTTCATTATTTTTCTGCCTCCTCCTAAATTTTGAAAATGTGTGTGTGTGTTGTGTACTTTCTACAGCGCCAATATCAATTTGAGAAAGAGATTGAGGAAGTAATTATAATCGAATTAATATGACGAACATGGGTAAAACAAACAACCGATATAATCGGAGTCCAGCAACATGAGCATATTCATAAAATGTGATATCGAAGCCAAATATTTTTTTTAATTGAAAAAGCATCGCGGGAGTTTGAAGAAGAGGAAGACGATGATGACAGACCGAAGTAGTCGATCCCAATTTGATACTACCCGTTGTACTCAAAATAAAACTCGTCTTGCAAGTATTTTCCAGTTGTGAAGAATTCTCATTGATACATTTGTCTTCTATTATCAGTGCGCTCATTTCAATGTTTGTGAGAAAGTTTTATCTGTTCTAGTAATTAACATTGCATGATAAATGGTCAAGTTCATGTTTGAAAACGTGCTTAGGTTTTTTTATTAGGTTGGAAATAAGTTTACTCCTTCATTTTTCTCCCTCATTAACTGTTGTACTTGCATTATTATTTAATGTATACTCAGTGCCATCACTTTCATTACCTATCATGTTTAACTGATGTTGATTTGTTTGATTTGTCATTCTACTTCTATTTTTTTTTTTTTTACATTTTCTGAAATAATTAATTCCCATTGTGCAGGAACATCTACTCCTCAATGACAACCAGCTTAGACCTTAGTACTGTGCATTGTCAATATAAGATCAATGTCTGAGTGTGTGAGACCATTAAGAAGATGAAAAGGAATACAGTAGCATCCAGAAAGCGGAAGAGTTCCCATATCTATATTCATTAGTGTCATTCTTCCGACTTTATCACTGGTTTACCATAAAATAAAAAAAATATTCTGATCCAGATTCCATATGATTGCAGAACTTCAAAATGCTGTGTTAGCACAGATGATTGGATATGTTGTGATTTTTAAATCCCTTTACAAAATATTAATTTTCACATAATTGCACTTGTAAATCATGTGTTTGCCAGTGTAATTTGATTTTACCTTAAGTAACTCTTGCTACTTCAATTTTTCCCTTTAATCCTAACTGTTGCATGTTTTTAATTCATCTGTGAGTCATTGTGTGTTTTAAATACTATAATTTAGATTATATTCACCCATCGTCTGCCGCTTATCCTGCACCCAGGGTCGCACAGGATGCTGGAGCAAAATTTTAGATTCTAATAAAACAATAGTAGTCATTAAATCATCTATGATAATTGCATACCAGAAATGTTGAGGATAATGCGATATACTTTGAATAGTTACTCATGTTTTATCCATTTATTTTCCTCTACTTATCAAGGGTTGGGTCATGGAGAAGCAGCTGAAGGAGAGGCCCAGACTTACATCTCTCCTGCCACTTTTTTCTGCTCTTCTGAGGGAATCCGAGACATTTAGAGGCCAGCCAAGTGACATAGTCCCTCCAGCGTGTCCTTGGTCTTCCCCTGGGCCTCCTCCCAGCGGGACATGCCCGGAACACCTCACCGGGGAGGTGTTAAGGAGGCATCCTGACCAGATTCCCGAGCCACTTGTACTGGCTCCTCTCGATGTGGAGCAGCAGCGACTTAATTCTGAGTCCCAATTGGATGACCAAGCTCCTCACCCAATCTCCAAGGGAGAGCCTGGAAACCCTGAGGAAGAAACTCATTTTGCCTGTTTTTTTCCTTGATCTGGACAATTCATGACCATAGGTTTTTATGGTCTGTGCCTATGAATTATTATTATCCAATGATTGGATAAAAAATGAGTAAATGTGTACCATGTTTCCAAAAAGTAAAGTATGTATTTTGAAGCCTTTCCAGTGGGATAAGAAATACTGTATTATTGGCATCAAAATTATAATAATTTTCACCTAGGATGTTTTGAATAACCCCAAATCTTTATTTGTTTGTGGAAAAATTTCTCTCTGCATTTAACACATTCTGGATGAACAATGAGTAGTGCGCAGCTACAGAATTCACCCAGGGAACAATTCAGTGTCTTTCTCAGCAACATTCAGAGAGGCTATCTGGAGCTCCAGAATTGAACCAGGAACTTTTTGTTACACCCACCACCTGAGCCCAGTCGGCGTAAAATTAGATCTGAATTTAATGTAGAATTGAGTTACCAAATACAATTTTGTATTCAGGAATAAAGGTCATGGTTTAAAAACAATTTTCTTTTCCTTTCGGCTGCTCACTCCAGGGATCGCCACAGCAAATCAACTTCCTCCATCTTATCCTATTCTCTGTATCCTCATGTCTCACACAATTAACTTCATGTCTTCTTTCACTGCATCCAAAAATATCCTCTTTGGTCTTTCTCTATACCTCCTGCCTTGCAGCTCCAATCCCAGCATCAAACATATTCCATATATACCACCCGAAGACAGATTAGCTTACATAGACCAGCCTATCTGCACCCATCAAACCACCCAGAAAGATCCAACACCAGAACCAGACCCCAGCAACTACCAAATTAGCCTCAGTCCGTGTGATCCAACAGGTGTCTCTCCATTGTTCACATTCTGAGAATTTTGGCTACAATTTTACAAATTTCAATCCAGATATGTCCTGTTGAACTTCGACGACTTCCCCGGGTCCGTTGATCGAAGAGGAGATCCACTCAGTCTGCCTGTCCATCACCGCTTCAAATAAGAAGGGGCTCAGATTTGATCTCTGATGTAGTCCCACCTCTAACTTGAGCTTCTGTGTCACTCGTTCAGCACACCCAATCACTGTTTCATAGCCAGTTTACATGTCCTGCACCAGTCTAACATTCTTCTCTGTCACGCCAGACTTCCATATTTCCCCTCTTGGCACCCAGTCATATCCCTTTTTTTCTAAATCTATAAAGACCCAGTGCAGCTCACCTCTACGATCGTCTGCAACTTCGTGGTCCACAATAGTCACCTCTTCTACCCCTCACTTTCTGTCATTGCCCTCATTTATCAACTCTTCAAAATACTCTTTCCATTTTGCATCACTCTTCCAGCATCTGTCAATACATTTTCTTCTCCTAAATCATCCGGATCTGCTGCACGCATTTCCATCTCCATCTCTCTGTTTCGTTTACCTCTATAAATCAGCTGGGATAGCCTCCAAATCAGCTGGGATAGCCTCCAGCCCCCCTACCCCCGCCGGAGAGGGGGGGGGGGGCAGGCAAACACATTATTTGTGTCATAATACGACCAAATTTATTCTCTTCTTCTTTTCTTGAATAGTTACTTCGCACACATATATATATATATATACACACACACAAATATATATATACATACACACACAAATATATATATATATATATATATATATATATATATATATATATATAATATATTGAAAGACGCCTTCATATTTATGATATTCATTCAAATGTCATCAATATATAGATATGAATATGTGCTAACTGAGGATTTTCAGTGTTTAATGTTTACCAAATACAGCCTTTTATGGCACAAAATATAATTTTTCCAATTAGGTTTCCTTTTTCTTATTCTCTCGGTTGTGATTGCCACTGCGACAATTGATAGGTAAAAAGAATAAATGTCCTTCTCAGCTTCCGTAGCTGTCACTCTTACGTAACACAGTGGTACGGTGATGCACAATGGGTTAAACTGGTTGAGAGTTAGCCACTAATGCAGTTTTTCCCATTTACTGGGATGACCATGATCCCGTGCCAAATTATAGTTGATATTAGTCGTAGATGTAGTAGCAGCAGCAAATGGTAAGTTTACGATAAACTGCAATTATCACACGGATACCACATCATCACAGAGTGTCTCTTGATTGCGTATTAAACTAAGGACTTCACACGCGGCAAAAAACAAGATTCCACATCATCTTAAGCCTTAACCTTGTTCAAACTTTATCATTATGATCACTATTATTTGTTTTCAAATATATGCTCATACCGTAACCGCCGTGTCCTCCTTGCTCCGCTGTATAACCGGTTTACGTGGTCCTAAGTATACAGTGTTATAGTTAGCGTGAAGCTAACAGGCCTCGAGATTAGACGCTCAATGCTCATGCTATCATTCTTGGCCAGAGGATGGACAGTGAAATTCAGCGAGACGGGAGAGTCTTGGATCTTACTGATGATGCCTGGCGAGAGGACAAAATGCCGTATGAAGACGTCACCATCCCTCTGGTAAGTCCTGAGGCCAGAGTTGTGAGTGCATTAATCTTTTTGAGTTAAGTCACAGCTGGGACTGCTCCAAGATCCTGAGTTTTTAATACTTGTCGAGGAATCCAGTGGAGACCATCTTGTGCAACTACAGTTCCTTCATTTACAAAGAAAAATCCCAGCCTTTGGCCAAATAGTCCGTGCATTGGTAAATCTACCTATGCGATACAGGCCGTTATTTACAGGGTTTAAGCAGGGAAAGGCTGGATTGTTCTTTATGTTGGCCTGATACTGGAAAAAAATGATCCTATTCAATATGAGGAGTAGGAGAAGAAGAGAGCATTTTATGGTATTTTCACATGAACATCAATGATACAAATATTTGACGGGTAGAAAAGAGAAACTAAAAAACTTGTCACTAAATTGAAATTATATATCCAAACAAGGTGAAAGTCAAACTCAGAGTAACCAAATTGCATGTAAACCATTTTTTTCAGGGGGGGGGGACTCTGTATGGCAGAGTGCCTTCAAATGAATAAAATCGGCTGTACTGTTGGATTTGGGCTTCAATACAAAGACTCCTCCTGTTTGTCAATAAATAATAAACTTCTTGGTCTCACAGTGTCTCCATTTCTATTATAAAGTTATGAAATCAAATCAAGATGACGCTTAAGCATGGTGATAAAGCTCAGCTTTTTGTCCCCCTTCCTCTGTTAGAGTGAACTGCCTGAAGCGGAACAGGACAATGGAGGATCATCCGAGTCTGTGAAGGAGCAAGAGATGAAATGGACAGACCTTGCCCTGCAGAGTCTGCATGAAAACATGCCAAGCACTGGGAGCTGAAAAACTCAGCTGGAATTTTACAATAAAATAAACACACAAACCAGACCTTTGTTAATTCATGATCTACTGTCACTTTTTGTATTTTGAAAAATAAATAAGAACGTCCAATTTGTCTTCTCTTCTCATGGCAACTGGACTTGATGTCTTAAAGATGCCCTTTCGAAAGAGAGGTGAAACATCTTCAAGAGAAGAAATCAAGTTCAGTTGCCACAATAAGATTTGACAAGGGTTAACCGGGACTTTTATGACAGATCTCCCTAGACATGTCTAACTGCATAAAAATCTTGAGTTGATATTTTGAATGAATTCTGAGAGGTTTTAAAGCGTTTTACATTTTATGGCCATCCTCTTGTGATGCAGTATTTACTGAAAAATGCTAATATTGGGGACTCTTCAGAACCGGGTGCTGTCCTGAAACTAGGTAGACGTTAAAAAGAAGGGAGGTTTTGCCTTAACTGATCGGTTGAACTGGGCGATTTTTCGGTTTGTCCCCCCCCCCCACAAAAAAATTGCCTGACTTTTAAGGAACATAATTAACCCTCGATGTACATAGTCATGAAAAAGCGATTACGGATAGTAGAGCACTTCAAAGGTCTCTCCACGAGGATTTGCCCCCGAACGCCGATTGAGGCGGCCGGGTGCAGACCGGCGGAAAAAAAATATGCTGGCAGCACCAAGTGTTTGTCAGTAGCGTGTGCACAAAGAGACTAGAGATGGCTTTGATAAAATTTGATTCTATAAGTAACGTGATTGGTCTTTGATAATATCCTAGTGCTTCGATTAATTTACTCAGTTGTCTTTGCTTTTCTTCTCAGCAAAAGTTTGAACGAAGTTGATATTGTGATATGTACCCCATAACCACGCCCCTGGGTGAAAGGCCACACCCTTTAGGTGTCCGCCACAATATTTCTGACTAAACAGTATCATGGTCATGTTAAACGATACCTTCAGTTTATTTGCAGGGCAATACATGCACATTTCTATATTCCGATAAATAATATATATTTAGCAAATTAAATGGCAACTCTGGAGACAGGTGTAGTTATGCGATTGGTTGATATATCTTTCAATCAAAACATCAAGCGACATTTACAACTGCCTCTGCTCCCACGCTTGGATACTTCAAACTCGTGTGCATAAAACCCTTTGTAATCATGACCTATCTTTTTCGTGGAATGTGACAAGTGCAATGTGCACCCGGCGCTACTGTCCCAGCTCACTATATAAAGGCTGCGCCGACCTCAGTTTCCTAAAAACATTGTAGAGATCAGTTGTATTGAGCTTTTACCCTGACGAGTCTACGCTGACTGCCGAAATGGACCCTTGCGAGTGCTCCAAAAGTAAGTGTTTTGCAAGTGAATTTCATTTAGAAGTCAATATTATAATTCGTGCTGGCACTGTAAGAACAAACAAATGCAATGTGTAACGTTGTTCTACATGGTGTGTTTACAGCTGGAACGTGCAACTGCAAAGCCCCTTGCGAATGCACAAACTGCAGCTGCAGCTCTTGTAAAAAGAGTAAGTCGACTGCCCTTGATAAGCTCGTTTAAGTTGGCAAATACAAGGATGTGGTTTTAAGATTGCTGTTGGATGACTCGTAATTCATCAGAAGTCCTCTGGTTATCCTCTTATGTAACTGAGGTCTATTTAAATCTCTTGGTGAATCAGTAGTTTTCATTTTTCTGGTTAGTGTTTACTTTTAATAATAACGAATCTCTTCAGACTACGGCTAAAATGGCATTTATACAAGCACTAAATCCATTTAAATATGTAGAGCCCTATACCTTCAAGTATGATGAGGCCACACAATCTGTTTTCTGTATTAAATGGCATGTTTTAATCATTTTCGCTGCCCCAATCCTAATTTGCAATTATTTTTTTTTTTTTTTTTTTTTTTTTTTGGGGCGGTTACAGTTTTTTTCTTTTTGTTTGTGGATGGTGGCCCCCTGCGTGGTTCTGCCTGTGCATATTTTGTAAACCT
>CAAKHD010000267.1:0-19947 GCA_901007705.1 Fistularia tabacaria | reverse complement strand
TTCAGACGTGTGCTCTTCCGATCTTAGGGGTCTCAGTTTGCTTGAGGAGCTTTAAAAGCGGTTTTCCTTCTCTCTCTCCTCCGAGAGCCTTATGCTACCCATACATCAGAAGACTTTGGAAGGATTTGGAAAAGACTCGTGGAAACTGTCATCTCACATCTGCTCACATCTCAAGGCACGTTTTCAGAGCTTTAAATCGCAGCTTCGTCTCAGACTGCGATTTTACAAAGGCTGTGCAAAGACTACAAATAGATCTTTCAGCAAATTTTCCAACCATGCAATGTTTTCACCGGGTATCTGCAGAGCTTCTGCTATTTCACTCCACTGCCTTTCCTCATCCACTCGGCCTTGATAGGTCAGAGAGTTGACCTCGTACAAGCATGGCTGTTCTGCCCACAGCTCCAAAATCACCTCCTCTTTCTGGACGCTCCATATTGGTCAGGACATCCTTCCCTGGCCCGTTCATCCATACTGCCAACAAATACCTCTGGTGATTGTTTTTCTACCAGGTTTCCTGTTCCCGGTTTTGTTGGCGCTCATCGATTGGTTGTTGATTTTGTTACGTCACCGAAAAAACAGGAAGAATAGGCACAATATCAAGCACGCTTGATATTGTCCTGAGCCCAAGATGAGGAAAAGTTATCAAAAACAGCTCAGAATACAGCCTTAAACTTCACAATCGAAATGACGGGGGCCTGCCACGAAGAGTAAAATTCCAAAAATTTCCTTTAGTCATTTAGATTTTTCATCTGTGACAAACCCCAGCAGTGTTTTGTTCCTGGACATCTTGCTTTGCATTGTTTATCTGCATTGAACATTATCTTTGAACCTGAGGGTGGTCATATTAAACATCGAACCAGATCAGACCAAACCCCAGCAGTGATTAAGGACTGACTGTATCATCATTTTAACAAAATTTGGCAGTGTGGTTAAGAGTTGTTAAAGCAGGTGTGGTTGAGGAGTCCGCTGGCCCAGACCTGGTAGGCCAAAACGCATAGTCTCGGATTGATGTTGTGCAGGTCTTGGAGAGCACCATGTTTATATATTCATGCCTCCAAAGAATTTCTAAACCGTCCCAGTGGAGGTCAAAGACACGGGGTTCAAATCAGGCCTATTTCAAGGCCTCCACTGTGAAAGTCGTCACTGGAGCTTTGGCCATGATGAGTGCTAAAGACACCGCTGTATGTCCAAGGCAAAAGAGGCAGTCACACAGAGGAAGAATTTCCTTGCATGAGTTCAAGGAGTTTGTCAGATGAAAAATTCTGGTTGCATCAGCAATTAGAAAAGATCCCTATGATACTTAAAGTATAAAATATCAATGTTATGATCTCATAGGGTGAATTCAATTCATTTCAATTTCATTTACATGAGCAGTAGAAAGCTTACCTCAAAGCACTTTTTAACAGAGCAGATCAAGGTTATACTCTTTATAATATTTAATATGGACATGATTATGACAGGCATTTTAGAGCAACTTTACTGACAGAGGGGTGACTCAAGTCTAAAAAAAAATCTGAATTTCTCTTTTGCACAGATGAGATCATTAACGGAAATGTGTAATGGTTTCATAAAGAGAAGAAAATGCCATAAGAGAAAAAGCCCGAAATAAAACGATAGAGCGACAGACTGTGTGTGCAGAACATTTATTAAAGAACATAGAAATTTGATACCACCTCTTTCATAAAACAGGGAAATAGCTTGAGCTTTTTCCAAATATTAAACTAAAAGAAAATTTGCAACCCCTCAACGATTAATGGAGCTGAGATTCTGTACTTGCAGAGATGCATACATGCAGCCACACGTGGACTATTTTAGCTTTTGTTTTGAGAATTTAAGTTTAGTCCACAGCACAGATAGTAAACAAGGACTGGCCTGATGGTCTGATCTTTGAGGCCGTAGATGAGAGTACTCATGTACCTGGGGAATAAAAATATAAATAGGTACAAGACAATTCTTATACGGACCAGTGTTAATCTTGGCACTCGTTCAATCAAAAAATTCATAACAATAGAGAACATTACAGAGGATAGGCTGAGTCCCAGCTGCACCAGGTGCAGCAGCAGCGTTTTACGAGCTTTACGGGCCAAAGCTTTATGCGTGGAGGCCGACCTGGCTGCCAAGATCACAGCGATATAACTAGAAATGATCACCACGCCTGATGATATGAAAAGTAGATAGGTGTAGACTTGGTTGTAATATTCAGACATTGACCCAATCATCAGTGCCATGCTGGAGCAATAATCTCTCATCCGCAGACTCCCCAGCTCCTCAAACGGAAAGTCTAGCAGCAACAGAACTCGAATGAGAACATTGAGCAAAGACAAGGCCCACACAGCAATACAAGCCACACCCGTGTTCCTGCTGGTTGCAAGGGCGGCGTTTCTCAGCGGGTAGCACACCGCCACGTATCTCTCCAGAGACATCGCCACCAGCGTTAGAGGAGAGACGTCATTCAACAGACTGGAGAACATGACAAGAACGCCGCACACGGGATAGGTCAAATATAATTTAAGCGCAGATAGCAGGTACAATATCTGGGATGTCACCAGATGTGCCGTGTCTGAAAAAAGAAGGTTATACAGAAGAATGTAGCGGGAGGTTTCACGAAACACAGGTTTACTCCTCAAGGTGTACAACATGGTTGCATTAATAACAAAAAACAGACAGAGCGGCATTTCAACCAGAGTTAACATAAAGATTCCTTCTATCAACCCTTGATACTGCGTTCCTGAAGTGAAGTTGGCTGGAAAACTATCCATAAATGAACATTTATGAAAACCTTTGAGAACAAAAATCAATATGATCTTAAAATCAGAGCGTAAAATCACAACATTTCTCTTCCTGTTGAATTTCTTTGAGCAATGAAGGCAGGTCATAATTAGAAATTACATTTGCAAAGTCCCCTGACGCATTCTCACCCTGAACAGTTTGTTATGAGCAGAGCGGGTCTGCAGGACTCACAGGGATTTGCAAGTCATTTATGAGTTTAGTCCTCACACCCATTTCACAGTGATGACAGGAGAACAGCCAATTACGCGCCAGCTCGTCTCAACATGTCACACAAACTCGATCAAACTTGAATGATTAAAGGAATATTCTATTCTATTTTAAAGTGGGCTCCAAAAAGTGAGGTTACAGTCATGTATCTCAGTGTCACACTGTTGTAAAACATCTTCGCAGGAAGAGGCAATGCGCCACTGACCTGGACTGTGGAATTTCCCGTATCCGGGAGCATGTAGACATGTTGGAAAACATTTAAATCAGATTTTTTTTGTTGGAAGACTCTGCCTAAGCTTTGCCTGTATTCCTCTTGGAGGTGACCAAATGTGGTGCAGCTGGGATCCCGCAATGCTTAAAATGTCTTGGCATTGAGAAGATGTCGTGGCTTATGCACCTAACTGGTGTGGTAAAGAGGTCAGGATGGACAGATCAAGGGTTGTGGCTGCAATTGTCACGTTCTGATTTAATCACGTCACAGACCGTTCGTAACTTACACACACACACACACACACACGCACACGCGCACACGCACATGCACACACTTTTTTTCTTCTTTGAGACTAAAACTGTTTCTTTCAATTCAACGATCCTAAATTCATTTTTTGTCACCTCCATTTGAACTCCGGCTGTAAGAAATTAAAACCTCTGAATACAGAAAGAGAGCCTGATAACAAACTCTTTTAGCTCACACTTAGCTTGTAAAGACTAAAAAAATAAAAATAAAGAGGCCACAGATTTCTTAAATTTCTTTAAAGCATTTCTCCTTCTCTTTCCCCTCCCCTTACTTTGAGTCTTGAGTGGTTGAGGAGTCTGCTGGGCCAGCCCTTTGAGACCTAAACACATAGTATAGGATAGATTTTGTGCAGGTCTTGGAGAGCACCATGTTCATATATTCAAACCTCCAAAGAATTTCTCCCCCATCCCAGTGGAGGTTGAAGACATGGATTACAACTATGGCCTATTTCAAGGCCTCCAATGTGAAACTTGTCACTGGAGCTTTGGTCATGATGAGTGCTTAACCCACCGCTGTAAGTCCGGGATAGATTTTGTGCAGGTCTTGGAGAGCACCATGTTCATATATTCACGGCTACAAAAAAATTCCTCAACCATCCCAGTGGAGGTTGAAGACATGGTTTGGAGAATTAGGCTTTTTTCATGGCCTCCACTGTGAAAACCTCACCGGACCTTTGGTCATAATGAGTGCTAAACCCACCATTGTATGTCAGATGCAAGAGAGGCAGTCACACAGAGGAAGAGTTTCCTTGCATGGGTTTCAAGGGTTTGTCAGATGAAAGGTTCTGGGTGCATCAGCAATTGGAAAAGATGTCTTTTATTACTTAAAATAAGAGTTATTTATTTTAAGATCTCTTAGGGTGAATTCAATTCATTACAATTTTATTTTCATCAGCAGTTGAAGCTTAGCTCAAAGCACTTTTCACAGAGCAGGTCAAGGTTATATTCTTTATAATATGTAATATGGACATGAAGATCAGAGGCATTTTAGAGTGACTATACTGACAGAGGGGTGATTCAAGTCTAAAAAAAATCTACATTTCTCTTTTGCACTGCAGAACAATTAGTAAAGAACATAGAAATTAGATACCCCCTCCTTTCAAAAAACAAAGAAAAAGTATGTAATAAATGGAGCCTTTTCTGAATATTAACACCAAGTTCTCCACCTGAGTCAACGGAGAGAAAATTCTGTACACGCAAAACATGCAGACACAGATGGATTATTTTAGCTTTGGTTAAGATTTTTTAAGTTTAGTCCACAGCAGAGATGGTAAATGAGAACGGGCCTGATGATCTGATCTTTGAGGCCGTAGATGAGAGAATTCATGTACCTTGGGAATAAAAATACAAATAGGTACAAGATCATTTTTATACGCATAAGTGTTAACCTTGGCACTCGTCCCGCGACAAATTTGACAACAACAGAGAACATTGCGGAGGAGAGGCTGAGTCCCAGCTGCACCAGGTGCAGCAGCAGCGTTTTACGAGCTTTACGGGCCAAAGCTTTGTGCGTGGAGGCCGACCTGGCTGCCAAGATCACAGCGATATAACTAAAAATGATCACCACGCCTGACGATATGAAAAGTAAAGAGGTGTAGACTTGGTTGTAGTATTCGGACATTGACCCAATCAACAGTGCTACGTTGGAGCAATAATCTGTCATCTGCAGACTCCCCAGCTCCTCAAACGGAAACTCTAGCAGCAACAGAACTCGAATGAGAACATTGAGCAAAGACAAGGCCCACACAGCAATACAAGCCACACCTGTGTTCCTGCGGGTAGCAATGGTGGCGTGTCTCAGCGGGTAGCACACCGCCACGTATCTCTCCAGAGACATCGCCACCAACGTTATAGGAGAGACTTCATTGAAGAGATTGGCAAACATGACAAGAACGCCGCACAAGGGATAGGTCAAATGCTGTCCATGAGCAGATATTAGGTACAATATCTGGGATGTCACCAGATGTGCAGTGTCTGAAAAAAGAAGGTTATACAGAAGAATGTAGCGGGAGGTTTCACGAAACACAGGTTTACTCCTCAAGGTGTACAACATGGTTGCATTAATAACAAAAAACAGACAGAGCGGCATTCCAACCAGAGTCAATGTTAAGAATCCTTCTATCAATCTGTGATTCGGTGTTCCCGCAGTGAAGTTGGCTGGCAAAGTGCCGTCTTCATAAAGTAACATTTATAAAAACCTTTGGGAAAAATAATCAATATGATCCTAAAAACAGAGTGTAAAAGTACAACATTTCTCTCCCTGTTGAATTTCTTCGAGCAATGAAGGCAGGTCATGGTTAGAAATTACATTTGCAAAGTCCGAGGACACATTCTCACCCTGAAACAGTTTGTTATGAGCAGCGGTTATGCAGGACTCGCATGGCTGCGCAAGCCGCTTATGAGTTCAGTCAGTCCTCACACCCATTTCACTATGACGACACTTGAACAGCCAATCATTCGTCACCTCCTCCACAGAAGGAACACCACGTCATGCAAATTTGGTCAAACGTTATAATTCCACAACTTTAAAACACACACACCAACCCCATTGAAATTTCCCCACTATGGAATAATCGGGGAATATGCCAAGATTTTTTCTGTTTATTGTAAGACCCTGACAAAGCTTTGCCCGTATCCCTATTGGAGGTGACCACGATGCTTAAACTGTCTGGCCACAGAGCAGGTAATAACTTATGCACCTCACCGGTGTGGTATAGAGGCCAGGATGGACAGATCGGGGGTTGTGGCCGCAATTCTTGAGTTCTGATTCATCATTCAAGAGGGAAGTGCTCGCATTTTCCAAAGTAACTCGTCATCAGGGTTTTGGAATAAAAGCTCTACTTCTTTAAATTATTTCTCAAGGAACAGTCCAAGAACGGCTTGCATCCAGAGGCCTCAAGAAAAGGGATTATTTTAGTGGGAATAAGTTTTGCGCAATTATTATTTACATTGTCTGCCATTCATGATTGCATATTCAAAACTAATAACATTTGTCTAAATGGTAATTGTTCAATTGATTTCAGATCAGAGGGGAAATATGATCAATAAATATGAGAGAAACTACTTCTCGTGGCAACTGGACTTGATTTTCTTCCCTTGAAGACGTTTCACCTCTCAATCCAAGTGGCTTCTTCAGCCGGAATGGACTGTGGGGAGTTTGATCAAACATGGATGCGCCATGGGTCAGCCCGTATCCCCCGTAATGGCGAACTTATACATGTAAGAAGTTGAGAGCAAGGTCCTCACCTCCTTCAGGGGCACACTGCCACGCCATTGGTGCAGGCATGTGGATGATACATGGGTGAAAATTAAGAAGTCGACACAACTCAACTCAATACAAAATCGACACCCACATCGAATTCCCCTGGGAGGATGTCACTGACAACTAACTTCCATTCTTGGACTGTTGTGTTCATATTCAACAGGACAGGAGCAGAGATAAAGACTTACCAGAAACCAACACAAACCGACCAATATTGGCTTTTGACTTACATTACCCCCTCGAACACAAACTGAGGTTATCAGAACTCTACACCACCGAGTCCAAACATCCCATCAACCACCAAAGGCAGAAAAACTGAGGTCCAACATTAGGAAAGCCCTTAAATCCTGCGGCTATCCTGATTGGGCCTTTTCCAAAACTGAAACCACCAGACGCAAGAGCACAGAACATGAGGAGGACAGTAATACTATGTGTTGCTGGTATTTCGGAAAAACTTAGAAGGCTTTTCAACAAACACCAGAAAACTACACGTCAAACCCCACAATACCCTGAGGAAGAGACTGGTGCACCAGACAAAACACCCACGTACAAGATCAAAAATGCACCTACACTGAGGATTGTGATGGCGTTTGCATTGGGAAGATCAAACAACCTCTGCATAAACTGATGGACAAGCACAGAAGAGCCACCACTAAAGGACAGGACTCCGCAGTCCACCTACACCTGAAGGACAAGGGCCACTCCTCTGTGGAGAGCAATCTCCACACACTGGCCAAAGAAACAGATGGTTTGAGAGGAGTCAAAGAAGCCGCCTTTGTCGAAAGGAAAAAAGACTCAAGACTTTTTTGATTGTCATTATTTAAACATAAGGAAATTTGAATAGAAACTCATGACTATCGGAATGCATGAAAAGAAGAAACGCAGATTTGAATAAACAGACATGGTGTATACACTGTGGGGTAAAATATATTATAGTGACATCAAAAAAGTAAGAAGAAATAACTTATACACTGTATATACACCGTAGAATGAAATAGACTACAGCAGCAACAGTGTATAAAGTGGGTAAAGTGAATCGGTGCAGACTTGGAAGTTTCCTGTGTCGGAGATGGAGGTAGCGTGATTGTCTTCTTGGGGTTGGGGCTCTGAGTGGTTGTCAGCAGGGCAGGCATTGTGTGTGTGTGTGTGTGTGTGTGTGTGACTGAGTGGGGGGTGCATGTGTGAGTGCTCTGCTGGGGGATGGGATGCAGTGGCTTGCAGGGGTAGGAAGAGGGGGTGAGATTGCTTTTATAGCTCTTGGGAAGAAGGTGTCTCTCAGCCTGGGCAAATGCGTTTAGATGTTCCTGTACAGCTTTCCTGATTTAAGTGGTAAAAAGTCAGTCCATTTGGAGTAAAGAAGCCTCTGGGATGAGAGGTGGAATGTCTTCAAGGGTAGAAAACCACGTCTGGTGGCCACAAAAAGAAGACAATGACAAGGATAAACTATGACCTGGATCAGGGGTGGGCAATTTATTTTTACAAGGGGCCTAATGAGAAACTTGAACGGTGTTGGAGGAGCGTACCAGCAAAAACAGAAAAACAACACTCTTGTATAACATGAATGGAATCAATGCTTTTCCATTCACATTCTGATTGACCTCATTTGGGCCCAACAGGGACTCCCAAAGGGGCACATGTGGCCTTCGGGCCATAAAATGCCTAGGTCTGACCTGGATGACTGAGAACCTCCACAGGCATAAATAAAAATTATACGGTCAATAAAGACATACCATCATCCAGACTTTTAACTATCTTGTTCTGTTTTTTATATGAAAAAAAACTCACAAACAAAAAAAAAACAAAAAAACAATAAAAGGTCATGATCTTGGTTTTGTATTTTTTCATGTTTCTTCAGCCATTTGTGTTGTCACTGAGCCCCCATTCAGACGGATGGCATCATCCAAGTGAATGTGTCATCGTTTCTCAGTGAGAAGTATTGAACATACATGGATGCAATAGGGAATTTGACAGAGGCTGCATTTGTAAAGTAGTTTAAACTGTTAATAAAGCAAATAGATGACAATGTGCGTAAAGATTTTTATATGGATCATATGGAACATACATGATACATATATTTTCTTTCTTTGAGGATAGAACAGGTTCTCATTTTTCAGTTCAACGACTAAGAATTTTTGACTCCTCCATTTGAACTCCAGCTGTGTGACATTAAAACATCTGAATACAGCAAAGGAGACGGATGACAAAAAAATCTTTCAGCATGCACAAAACTTGTAAAGGCTAACAACAAAAACTAAAACAAGGTCAGTGATTTCTCTGGGAGTTTTAAAAGGAGCTTCCTTCTCTTTCCCCTCCCCAAGCCTTACTCACATTCACAATTTCATACATTTCAATGTGCATACATTTAATCTGCTCTTGCACAATAGTTGTTGCCATTGTACAGTAGTGGTCCAACGACCTCAGAATATTCATGGCCTACCTCCATGACCTAGTGTAGATCTTCACATCACATGTGATGCCCAGAAAGGTGTAGAGGCCTTTTTTCTTTTTTTTTCCACTGATTATATTCAAACACCGGTCGCTAATCGGGTAATATTGGGTTTTATATTTTCTCTTAGAGAAGAATCTTGGGACTATGAGAGGTGAGGAAGGCTGGTGAAGTTCAGCCAGCAGGGTGTCAGTGATGTATCTCGTCATGGCCTCTTAGGTTTGGACAGAATGGTGAGAAGTAGAGCACTGGGTGAGTGCAGAGAACTTGTAAATCCTCTAAGAGGGGACTGCTTTTCTATGCAAACCAGCAGCCACTAAATTCCATCCAACGTGTTTCTTTAAACTTGACCTGATCAACTTTACTTGATGTCCAAAACAGTAAACGGAACAACTTTGTTATGATAGGTCAAGCAAATGCTATTATTCTTTTAATAAGAATATCGAAACATTACAGTCCTTGAGCTTTGACAAACCATATCATGGATCTTGAAATGTGTTATCGTATGACTTGAATAGCTTTGTATTGAAATTTTCTCAACAAACAAACCGGTGGATGGGGGACGGGTCATCTTTAATGCTGTCACAGCAGCATTGTTTTTCTTGTCAGACAGACTCTGAGGTACCAAAGACAGGACCCCCTGAGTCTGATCCAGTCTCCTGATAACTCTTTGAGATACATTAAATATTCTTGCCCTGATGAATTAATGCCCCCAGCAAATATACACATAACTAATTCCTCCTGTGGGTGTTGATCATCATATCTACTTCCCAGAGCAAAAGTTTGACTGTTTTTTCAAGTGTTTACAAAAACAGTCCCCCGATCTAGACTAAAATTTGTTGGATTTGGAGTGTTTTTAGCCTTTTTGCCAGAATGTATTTATCTTTTACTTTAGCTTGTGATACTCGCTGTTTTATTTTCTTATTCTATTTTGATTAATGCCTTATTTGTGGCCAATATTTTGCCACACTGCTGAAAATAAATGTGAAAATATCATCCAAGCAAGTTAATATGTCCAGTCTGTTGTCCAGTCTTCCGGGAGCTACAATTAAAAAAATTACATTCATGTTTGGCAGCAAAAAAGGACTACCAAATTGTATATCATTTTAAAATTTGTATTCAACCTTTATTTAACCAGGAAAACCACATTGAAAATATAAAATAGTTTTTCAAGTCAGTCCTAGCCAAGACAGGAAGCAGCACAGTTAAAGTTACAAAGATACAGACAAATAGCCCTACATACTATCAGAAAATAACAATCTGGTAACAAGATTGCAGTCATGATCTTAAATACCCCTATCTTTTATTATCCTCAACCGTGCAGTACTAATATTTTCACGTTATATAAATATATATATATATAACATATTCCCCAGGACAACAACTGTTACTTTTATAGCCACATTATCCCAACAATAATGAGCAATGTCACAGCAGATCCTGTTGTTTTTCGTTATCAAACATCCATCTACCTTCACCACGTTTGCACACGGATAAATATCTTTCAGTGTCACACATGCTTTATACCTTTGTGGTCGTATTATGCCACACATTACAAGTCATCTTTATGTTTATTACTTTATTATGGAAGTATGGGATCTATAGCAGTGCTGTAGACTCTGCTACTGCATTGGTGTAATGGTCGCCGGACCTGCTTCATAGGACTGCAGCTAATGCCATTCAACTTCAGACTTCTGTTTTTTTTTTTTTCCAAAGTGGAATTATCAGGGGTCCTTTCTCATCACTGTGTTTACACGCCCCCCCTCCCTTGTGCCTCGCTGTTCTCCATATGTTGTGTTTCCTAATTGACTTGTGTTGACTAAAGAGGAGCAGAAGGAGAGTTCTCTCAGCTGCCCAAGTCTCCTGACATCTCATTTAGACACATTAAATATTAAAAGTCTGCTAACTAGTGTTTTCAGTCAACATGATGAGGGGCGCCGCTTTGTGTTTTTCAGGCTGAGGCAATGCAGGTCTCTGGAGATCATTTATGGCTAAGATAAAAACAAGTAAAAAGTGTCCATCAAAAGTTGTCTATTGAGTTCTGCAACTCAGATAATTGTGATTTTTTTGAGTGTCTTTTTCATGAAATTATTTTGAAGCATTCACTTTAAATGTCTGTTATAGAGCAGGGGTAAGAAGCAAACATCTATTTAAATTAAGACTTATATATTTCCGTGGATCAATGTACGGGAGTTGATGGATAAAGCTGCATTAGTAACATGTAAATCTATCAAGCTGTCTTTAATATTGCAGTGGGAATGGAAAAGTTTGTAAGTTTCCTTCAAATCAATGCTAGATTCATGTTGCAGTGATAAATACCGGCATATGTCATGCAAAACATGGTTTTATTTTCATTGTCCTCAGTTTTTATAATTCACACTATGCTTACTTTTGCTTGTACCCTCCATTCTGATGTCTTGCTATCAGTCATTGACACTTGTTTTATGATGAATAAAATTGAATTGGAGTGGATTTGTGCTTTGCAGAACTCGGATTTTAAGACCTGCCAGGGCAGTCGACATTTGATCCGCGAAGGTTATAAGCAGGGTAGGTCAAGCTTTATTTGATACTACATGGAGCTGAAGGTTTGAAGCGGACATAATTTTTGCCCGGCAACTGATCTTTTATACAGAGTAGCAAAATAATATTGAAATTTGTAGTCATAGAAATTCTGGATAACAGTAAGGCACTCAACTTACTCCTCATTAGCTAGCAATGAATGGACCTCTGATCCAAGTTTGGACTGTTGAGAAATATGTGACGGCCCCAAAGAATAGCCATAATGGGAGGGATTTAACTTTAAGAGCAGTATTTTCTTAACAAGGAAAGGATTTAACATCATGTTTAATATATATAATTTATAAAGTAGTTATATGGGGTCATATAGTTTGTTGCTGAGTAGTTTACTCTGTGTATAAATTTTTTTTTACAAAACCATGTATTTACCTTTGATTAAAACAGATTCAAGAAGAGATTTAATAAGGTTTAAAGTTCTTTTGTTTTTTTCTAAATTAACAACAAAGGAAGATTCTTCCCGCCGAGAATCTCGCGCAGTGTTCAAATTGATTTCATCCAATAGGCGACAGGGTTGTACGATACCCCTACTGAGGTAACCACCAATTAGGAGACGAGTTGTAAATGGCGTCACGGTGACGCACCCGCTCCTACCGCCATAAAAAGCGACCTGTACCCGCATCATTTAGTGTTTCTACTTGCACAGACAAACGCAGAAATGGCCCGTACCAAGCAGACCGCCCGCAAGTCCACCGGAGGAAAGGCTCCCCGTAAGCAGCTGGCCACCAAGGCCGCCAGGAAGAGCGCCCCCGCCACCGGCGGCGTGAAGAAGCCCCACCGTTACAGGCCTGGAACCGTGGCTCTGAGGGAGATCCGCCGCTACCAGAAGTCCACCGAGCTGCTTATCCGCAAGCTGCCCTTCCAGCGCCTGGTGAGGGAGATCGCCCAGGACTTCAAGACCGACCTGCGCTTCCAGAGCTCCGCCGTCATGGCTCTGCAGGAGGCCAGCGAGGCTTATCTGGTGGGTCTGTTCGAGGACACCAACCTGTGCGCCATCCACGCCAAGAGAGTGACCATCATGCCCAAAGACATCCAGCTGGCCCGCCGCATCCGCGGAGAGAGAGCCTAGACGGACGCTGCCTTCACGATAAAAACAACGGCTCTTTTAAGAGCCACCAACATTGTAACTGAAGGCACCATTCCTCCACTCCCTTCCCGGGGATCCTAGTGAAAGAACCAATAACTCCACAAGTGGAACTTGTGGAATTATTGGTACTCAAATAACTATTCTAAGCTGGAGTGTCAGCAAAGCCACGTATCATGCAGACACTGAATTTGGTATCATTCGGGGCTCTCGTTGAACAGGCGTATATTTTGTATTTAACTACTGATAAAACACTTATTTCCACGTTAACCGTCTTCTCCACAAAATCCACCATGTGCCGTCCACGCTCCCCCTTCCTCTTCACATAATGGTATAATCTTAGTCATAGTTGATAGGTCGCACGCGGTGCCTGTCATAGCGAAACTCCGCCCCTGCCTGTGTGCTAAGTTAAGTGTAAATGATTCGACTCCGGTAGGGAAGATACCCAGCAAGATGTACAACGCTATTCTGCTTACAGAATATATTGGGGTCGAAACAGGACTAATATCCTATTCGAGCCTTCTAAATGACTAAATCCATGGCAGTCGTGTCTGTTCATGAAGTGCTTTGAGCAACAATCTCACAGCACATCAGGTCCACCATGCCCCCATCTCTCAACCCCAACGGTTTGTGTCTAAATATGTACACAGCGCTGTGTCTTCCAAGCATAGCCTCACGCTCCACCCCGCTTCCATGGAGAAGTACCTCATGACACTCTTCATGGACTTCAGCTCTGCCTTTAACACCATCATTCTGGAGATCATGGTGGAGAAACTGTCTCACCTAGGAATCTTGACCCCCCTGCCACTGGATGAAGTACTTCCTAACAAACCGCCACAAGCCCCCCACCTCTCCTCAACCATAACACTCCCTACGGTTGTGTGCGGAGCCTAATCCTGTACACACAACTGCTACCCCAACAAGCTCTCCAAAACCTACATTATATTCACAGACGACACCACCGATTACAGAGACAACCACAAAAACAAGAATCATCCTGGACTTCAGGAGAGGGGCCTTGGAGACAGCCCCACTTCACATGAACAGGGAATATGTAGAAAGAGTTTGCTCTTTCAGATACCTGGGGGTGCACATTTCCAATAAATTCCTTGCCGTCCAACCACCTGTTCGAACTGCTGCCCTCTGGCTGGCGCTATTTTACATGCAAGAGTCACACGAACACTCGTTGACAGCTTCTTTCCAAAAGCCATCCCCACATAACCCTCCATGCCACACACCTCTCGGCTCCTTTTCCCCAACATCTGTGTAGTGCAATAACTCGCAGTGTAAAAATTGTCTATTCATATCTACATGCTTAATCAAGCACGTAGTCGACAAGTGAAATATACCTCATCTCAGCACGTTTATGAGAGCCTCTGTTTAATACTTGTCAGTATTACTGACTGCCCCAGTTATTACTTATTGTATTGCTTTCTATCCATTATTGTATTGTTGTATTTGTAGTGTTGCATTTTACCTTCTTCTTTTGGTTCCTACACCACAGAGCACCATTACATTTCTGTTGTGTTTTTGAAATGCAATGACAATAAAAGGCTAGTCTATTCTTCTATTCTATTGATAGCTTCTGTTGTGAAAAGTTGCCACACTTACCTCTTAAGTGTTTTGGTATTTATTTGATTTTATTTAAGTATATTTATAGTTCCTGATATTACAATATAGATATAACTAATTGAAGTTTCTTAGACTCGTTTTCTGAACCATCTATTGTGTCATAAGGACGATGACGCATTTTCAAAATTTTGCTTCGCTCCAATAGCTGATAAGCTCGCGCGCGCGTTCCCCTCGCAGGACCAATCACAGGCTCCGTGTATCCCCTATAAAGCTGCCGCTCCTCCACAATACATTCACATTCTTTTCGTCGACCCTGAAGCTGACAAGATGAGCGGAAGAGGAAAGGGAGGCAAAGGACTCGGCAAAGGAGGCGCCAAGCGTCACCGCAAGGTTCTCCGCGACAACATCCAGGGCATCACCAAGCCCGCCATCCGCCGCCTGGCTCGCCGCGGCGGCGTCAAGCGCATCTCCGGTCTGATCTACGAGGAGACCCGCGGCGTGCTCAAGGTGTTCCTGGAGAACGTCATCCGCGACGCCGTCACCTACACCGAGCACGCCAAGAGGAAGACCGTCACCGCCATGGATGTGGTGTACGCGCTGAAGAGGCAGGGCCGCACCCTGTACGGCTTTGGCGGCTAAACCGGACCAGCAGCTTCCCCACAACCACAACGGCTCTTTTAAGAGCCACACACTAGTCTTAAGAGTCACGGTCCTCCTCAGATTCGCCCTGAACGAGAAATATTTTCGGCCCACAATCCCATTGCAGCTAATAGGGATGGTGCTATTAATATTTTCTGATCAGTGTGGTCACTTGTCAAAACTACAAGGGCATCATGGAATGAATAAATAGAATCAACCCCTAGCAGCCTCAGAGATATACAGATAAACTTAAAGCAATATTTTATACTTGTGATACATGTCTGGAGGTCATCAGGTCATCTCAGGTCATGGTGAATTTTTGTTGAAATATTAAGGCAACTGGGTTGAATTGACTTCACTTGAAGATGTTTCATCCCTCATCCAAATTGGTTAATTGTACCTTTATATTAGGGGTAAGGGTAAATTAAATGTGTGGAGTGTTCACAAACAAGGGCAGTATGAAATGAAGCTAGTATTACATTTAAACCCATTGGAGATGGTAAAAGAAATATTTTGCCTTTATTAAATGTCAATAGGAAATGTATACTTCTCACAAGAAAATTCTTCGCAGTGTCCACTAAAAACAATAACCAAGGGTATTATGAAATGACTCCCAAAACACACATTACCCTTTGATCCATTTTATGAGGTTTAAGTGAATAAAGACATAGAAATCAAACATATCCAATGATGACAGTTTGTTAGGTGGCCTCCTCAGACGTTTTTCTCATCTACAAATGCTTTTCTCCATCGACAACATTCTACTAATAAAGCGATCAATATTTTCTGATACAGTACAAACATATGAATCATGACAACTAAATGAAAGAACAACAAAAAACTTCATAGATTGATTTCTAGCTCAGCTAAAGAGTCTCAGTCTCATGCTATTTGGTGGGTCGATGAGATGAAGGTTAGCCGTCATCCTGATCATAGCACTCATTAAAACCTGTACACTGACCTGTCCAGTCCATGCAAGCATGGAGGCAGCTCATCCAAATGCACTGCATAAATGTCTACTTATAGTTTACATTAAAATATGAATATAATATGCCAGTTTAACTTCTTTATCCATCAAAACCATTGAATGTGAAAGTGTCTACAGAGTTTGCATTGTGTCACCATCATGAGTGAGCAAGATTTGTGAGGAGTAATAAAAGAAATACATTTAAATCAAACACACAGTATGAAAAATACTGCTCTGCATTTGCTATTTTGGATGTTCAGCCATTCACAACTGTAACTATCATTCATGTCTCCTGAAAGATGTAGGAAATCATCTGGATCAATGACAGCTGCTCAGCTCCATGTCATCACCAAATCCTTCAGTAATAACGAGGTGTGAAAAGATTTCAAAAGGTTTTGGTATGAGAACAAATCAAGACAGGTGAATGTTATAATTCGAAATATAATTTCGAATATATAATTTTTGGGCGAAATATAATTTCGCCCAAGTGAAATAATAAATAGATTACTTAAAATATTAGATAAGAGATTAGTTTTGTTAGAATACACTTAATACAAAGGGATTCTTGTGTCTTTTTGCTTCATACGGTAACTACCTGATGTTCAATATACATATGTGATATATAAGATTGCATCAACTATAATTTCACCGATATCCTTCATTTGGTATGTTAAATTTAAAAGGTTGGTTGTGTTTGTCTTCTTGGTTCATATGACCTCTGCCTGACCTCCAAACGTCTCATAAGCTTGCTGTCACTGAACGGGATTGACGTCTGCCTTGGATTCGGACTATTCCTGTCCCAATGTTGCGTTCGGCTGTAATCAAAATCTTTTCGGTAATTTTCCGTGAAAAAAGGTGTGTCGTTTATTGTCAACAAATTCAATTTTCCTCATGACATTGTTTCCCCTGAAGATCCGCCCGCGATGGCAAACGTGAAGAAGCGTGTGTTTGAGGCCGTTAAAAACATGCCGTGTAACACAACAATAATCCACGGATCTGCTCCGATTTCACCTGGAATCCACTCCTGCATGTCTGCTGTCCCCATAAAACGAGATGTCGTCTTATTTAAGGAATATTTTAGTCGTTTTATCGGACGATTCGTGACGGAAACTCGCAGCGTCGAGCTGAAAACGCCGCGGAGTCGGAGACGTTTCTCCCCCGACGGCTTAAATCCCGTCAGTCTCCGCCTCGGAAGGCGATGTGAGTCCGAGGGGAGAGTGTTTTCTTCCCTTTGCCGTGAGAAAACTGTGTCCGATGAGTCGCCTCAGGTGTGTTTTGGGGGCGAAAAGCAGAGGAGAAAACACAAAGTGTGTCCTCATTCGCGCAGGACGGCATAGCGGCTGAGCGGATTGACTCTCCACGGTTCTCACCCGCCTTATAAGTCCCGCCTCCCGCTCGCGGCTTCAATAAGTCTCTTGACTGTCACTGCGAAACGAACTCCATGGCGGAAGAAGCTCCAGCTCCCGCGGCCGCGCCGGCCAAGCCGGCGGCTGCGCCCGCGAAGAAGAAGGCTCCCCGCCCCAAGAAGGAGGGAACGGGGCTCAGCCTGCCCAAGCTCATTGTAGCCGCCGTCTCTGAGTCAAAGGAGCGCAAAGGCGTGTCGTCGGCTGCCATCAAGAAGACTCTGGCGGTTGGAGGACTGGACGTGGTCAAGACCAACAAGCGCATCAACGCCACCCTCGCCAAGCTGGTGCTCAACGGCACCCTGACCCAGGCCAAGGGCGTCGGGGCGTCGGGCTCCTTCAAGCTGACCAAGAAGGAAACCAAAGCCGTGGTAAAGCCTAAGAAAGCGGGCGCCGTCAAGGCAAAGAAACCCGTCGCTAAAGGCACCAAGAAGCCCGTCGCCAGGAAGCCAGCCGCTAAGAAACCCGCCGCCAGGAAGCCAGCGGCCAAGAAGCCAGCCGCTAAGAAACCAGCGGCGAAGAAGGTAGCCGCCAAGAGCCCGGCGAAGAAGACGGCCGCTAAAAGCCCCGTTAAGAAGGTGGCGAAGAAGAGCCCGGCTAAGAAGGCGGCGCCGGCCAAGAAGAAGACTCCCGTCAAGAAAGTAGCCGCAAAGAAAGCTCCGGCCAAGAAGGCGGCCGCCAGGAAGGGCAAGAAATAAATCCGCTGCCCGACGACTGGCCTCAACAAACGGCTCTTTTAAGAGCCACAAGTTGACTTTTAGAGAGCAACTCCCTGACTAACACTGGGTCATTGCGCTCACATCTAATCCATAGAATACCATGACACGTTACGTAGAATTCCTCTTCCACGAGTTAACCATCTTAATGGCTTAACCTCTGCAGAACAACAGCAGTTTATCACTTATTTTTAAACCATTAAAAGAAGGCTGTAGAGCAGACAAAGGTCAGTCGCCAAGAATGAAAAGAAACGCTCACTATTGGATGTGTAGCCTAGTGAATTTACAGTGGAAAACCTCACTTGATCACTCAGACTCCTTAAGATTACATTCATTAGGTAAAGCAAAACCCCTTATGTACAAATGACAGGGAAATGAATGATAAATGATAAATAAAAATAAAAATAAAATCCATGGTAACTCAAGTCCTGAACTGGCAAAAGTTAAAGGATATGTGTAAATAAGAGGATTAAATTTTCAGTTCGTATAAATTCCTTTTACAAGCAGCATCAATATTTACTTCAATTACCATTTACTACTTGGATTTTTTTTGTCCAGCCCTGATCCCCCATGCTGTGAAATATTTTCTTCACAGTCACAAAGCCGCAAAGCACATCGCTGATACAGCTGGAGCCATTAACTGTCACACACAGACACACAAACAAAGGGATCACTCCAAACAAATTTTGTATCGTACTCCGCACATGGACAATTTTTGTTAAACTGCTGTCCCTTTGACATCCTGCACCATGTCTTTTTTTGGGCTTTGTCTTAACCTTGTTGTTTTTGATATTAGTACGTTTTATTTCTCGTGGTGGGACAGAGCAACGCAGTTTAAATCCTCCGTCTCTGTGCCACAAATGTCAGTATTGACTATAAAGATGTCTTTGACTTGACTTTGCAATATCACTATTATGAAGTATGTCGTAACAGGTTTATGCATCCTGTCATGTGTTCAATGGTAGAAAAGACAGAAAAACAACTTGCCAAGTTTGGTGAGTAGTGAAATGGACTGCTTTGCAGACTGAGTTTGTCCTGACAACAATCTTTGTAGATAGAATGGAGGAATCTAACAGTCAGTCTGCTCACATAGTAAACACTGACATGTGTATTTAGACTTAGATTATTTGAATTCCTACACATCAAAATGAAATTTGGGAAAAGCACATAGAAATGTGTGCAGAAATCAATGCTATGAAGCTATTTTGATTTCACTGTTGTAATGTTGGAGAAATTAAAAAAGTAACACTCTACATGCTGAACAGGATGTAGGAAAACAAAATTAATACATACAAATAGGGCTATTATTTTAATCGTCAATATTAACCGCTGTATGTAAGAGTGAATGGTGACTGCAAGTTGATAGTTAGTTTAAATTTTCAATTTTATCAAAGCTCTTACCTTTACTTTTAGAATTATCTGCACTCTTCTCTTTTTATTATGACATTTAAAATGTGATTATTTCAGCGTTTTTAAAACTGAGTAGCCAAACGGTGTCTCAGGTGTTGGGGTGGAGGACTTGTGGTGAACCAAATTAATAACTGGTATAAGTACCACAGGTCACTTTAGTTTTTCAATCTATTTATTTCTGCTCATGTTATTCAATTTTTTTTTGTACTATCTGTGTGTAAATGTGTATGTATATATATATATATATATATATATATATATATATATATATATATATATATATAATTTGAATTCCTCCAAAAGTAAGAAGGATCTTTTCAATCAAAATATGCAATGATGTACTTTAGATGGTCCTGTGGAC
>CAAKHD010000265.1:85988-107689 GCA_901007705.1 Fistularia tabacaria | reverse complement strand
CCGATCTCCACCCACACACCCACAGAACGACCCCACACCGAGACACACAACCAGACACCCACACACACACAAACACACACACACACACACACACACACACACACACACACACACACACACACACACACACACACACACACACACACACACACACAAACACACACACCTGGTGGTGACCGTCTCTCAGTATCACTCATGGGTGTGTCAGCTCGTCTCCTGGCAGCAGCACTTCCAGAACATGCTAGTTGACAGGGTTCTTCAGCTGGGTTCTCCAGGTTCCTCCTCCGCAGGCGGTTCACTGGAGAACCTTCGTTGTCCAGACGTGTGAATGTGAGGATCTCTGTGTCTGTGACGGAGCGGTCCAGGGCGAACCTCTCGGCCAATCACGGCTGGGATAGGTTTAGCTCAGGTGGAAGCGTAAGAATCACCATGGTTTGAGATGGTAGACGATGGACTGCAGGCTCTGCAGAACCAGAACCCAGATGGACTTCAGCTTTTTGTTTTTAACTAGAATACGTTCATCAAAACTCCGGGCAGAGTTCAACACCTGGACTGTACCAACTGCTTCAAGGTCAATACCTGGACTGTACCAACTGCTTCAAGGTCAATACCTGGACTGTACTAACTGGGCCAGACTGGGAAAGTGGAACCTCCTTTCTTTGAGCTCCTGCGACTGATGTTCCTGCATGGTAGGTTCCACTTTGTCGTCAGTGTTTGTGGTGTTGATCTCCTGGTTCCGACTGATCACCTGCATCCTATTGGTCTTCCTGTTCCTACTGGTCTCCGAGATCCAACAGTCTCTTGGTTTCGACTGGTCTCCTGGTTCCTGATGATCTCATGGTTCCTGCTGGTCTCCTGGATCCAACTAGTCTCTTGGCTTCTACTGGTCTCCTGGTGCCTAATGGTTGCCCAAGCCGTGTGCTTGTTCCAATCCTCGCCAAGTGAGTAAGACATGTTCTCCCTGCGTGCTGAGCCAATCAGCTTCACCAGAGTCGGTCTTTGGCTGGGTCTTGTGTGTCCTCCAGGTTGATGTCCAGGACCTCCTTGATAATTTCCAGCTGTGCGCTGCAGGGTTTTCCATGTGGTCATGTGATAGGATACCACATGTGAGATGTCCTAGAGGGAGCTGGAAGACATAGCTCAGGACATCAAGCCATGCGATGCTAGGTGGCACAGGAGGCTGGTAGGTGCCTTCTCGCGAATCAGTGCCGGTGACGTGGAGGGACCATCTAATGTTCTTGATCGTCCTGAGAGCCCTGCTGTGGAAGCCGTTGACTACCTTGGACAAGATCTGGTTCTGGGTCCAGGATCCAGCTCCATAGCAGAGAAGAGGAGATGGAGCGGTGGCACCTGAGGACCTTCCTTAGAGACGGCAGCTCCAAGGCTACATGCCTTGAGGTCACCATTGTTGGTGAAGGTGGAGCAAAGCAAGGTAAAGGAGCTAACAAATTCCACAACATCTGACATGCAGAGGGGAAGGGTCCGGTCCACCAACGGCATACATAGGTGTGGTCTTCCCCCAGCTCACCTGGAGGCTGAGCTTCTCTGCCTCCATATGTGGTGAGTGCACTGCAGGAGGGGCTAAACAGGACAGTGTCATCTGCGTACTGGATGAGAGATGTTTATTCCCAAATGACTGGACTCTCTCGACCAGAAGCCCAGATGGACAGAGATGGGCTCTGTGGTGGACCCATGCGGTCTGCTGGTTGATGGCCAGTAGCGCAGGTGTGGAGGGCATGTGGCAGATGAGGTTTCCAGAAGGCCAAGATGGGAAGCTGCTCTGCTCTGGTAGAGGATGTGCTCGAAGCTACTGGACCATGCAAACGTCATCTTCCTTCAACATCTCCATGCTGGTACCACAGCTCTCTGGCCTTACCAACCCCTCGAGAGGTTCTGGCCTTGTGGTGAGTTCCTCGGACCCGGGGAGCGGTACCATCCGGAACTTGCTCCTGTTAGGAGCAGCCTTGGTAGCGCCATGATAACGCCGCCAAGATGGCCGCCTCGCCATCTGACTCGCCTGCAGAGGACCAGCAACCATCTCAGGACCGTGTCATGGCCTTCTGTAGAGCTTCTTCTAAAGGGATCTCACAGGTCATTCAGTCAAAGGGATGAAACACACACACACACACACACACACACACACACACACACACACACGCACACACACACACACACACATAAAGGACATTTGACGGCGCTGAACGGTGGTTGTACGTGAACGGTGACACACCCTTGTCTTCCTCTTCCTCTCCCTACAATACACTCGACGGTGAGAAAACACACCAAAAAAATCAAATACACACACTCACACACATACACATACACATACACATACACATACACATACACATACACATACACATACACATACACATACACATACACATACACATACACATACACATACACATACACATACACATACAAATACACATATGTGCCTGTGCCTGTGCCTGTGCCTGTGCCTGTGCCTGTGCATGTGCATGTGTATGTGTATGTGTATGTGTATGTGTATGTGTATGTGTATGTGTATGTGTATGTGTATGTGTATGTGTATGTGTATGTGTATGTGTATGTGTATGTGCATATGCTTTACAGAGGCATAAGAGATTATTGGAAAATACATAATAAATAATCAAGTGGGTAGGAAACTGAAATCTGACAAAAAAGGCAAAAGAAGGCAAGAGAAATAAATGTATTAAATACATACTGAAATGAGCAAATTCATACTAAAAAGTAAGTATGAAATAATATATCTTTTTAAAAAAATCCCCCAAAGCAATAACAAATGACAAGAAAAGAAATACATAAAGAATATTATCCAGTGAGGGGCAACAGAGCGACAACCAAAGAAGATTCTTTATACTATGTCTCTTGATGGTGATTTTGGCACAGGTCAAACTGTGGCAGTGCGTGTGTGCATACATTGGTGCGTGCGTGGGTGCGTGTGTGTGTTGTGGGGGTGGTAGAGCAAAGTTCAAAACCTTTGTTTTTCCATCAATATTTACACACTTGTCTTCATCCAGGTTAAAATTAATAAATTACATTATAAATTGCATCTGGACTGATCTATGTATTCTGCTCAGGTCAAGTTAAAATATTGATATGGTTTTGATATATTAATGCTAAAACGTTTATGATAAAATATTTCTTCAAAATTATATTCATGATATGATAAATATCATATCATAAATATATGATAAATTCATATTTCCATGCATATGTACATGTTTAATAATAAGTGGATATATACATACATATATATAATTTACTGGATATATAACAGAAAAGTAATCTAATATGTGGAATCTAAGATTAATATCGTTTGACTTACTTGTGTTTTTTCAACATAACCCATCTTTTTGACTTCTATCTCTGGGTTAAAAACCAATCTTGTGATCCTGTCACATGATGCGGATCCATTAGGAGATGAAATCATCCTGATATTTTTTTTTATTTTGTGCTAATTCATTGTTCAAGGATGAAAGTGCAGTTGTTATTTATGAATGTGTGTTTGCATCCCTTTGTTTGTTCATCTGTATTACCGTGAGTGTTTGTTACTCAGGGTAAAAATAACGAATAATGTTATAATGAGGGGATTTCAAAAAGGCCAGCTTTTTAAAATCCCCTCAGTTGTTGTAACTCTAAAGATTTGAGTCAATTCATGTCCTGGATTATCATTGGATGTCCTTAGCCGGTGTAACAAAACCTCAGGTCGGCTAATTCTTACTGGCCCTTAAAGCGAATTAACAAAGAGATATGAAAATTGGCTAACGTCAGATACTTTATTTATGACCATTTTCTCAATGAACACACTGTCATTTGTTTCCAGTTCACTTTATTGAACACATTCACACATATACATACACAATATCACAAAGACTATGATTAGCGTATCAAACACTAAATATTGTACATGCACATTTTGGTTTGTTGTTCTTTTTTTTTTCCTTTTAACTTTTGCACTTGTGGTCTTGTCGTGTTTGTCGTTTGCTCCCTTTTCAGCAAAGATACCAATTTTGAAGTGTAGTTTCTATGACTGATCATCTATCGCAGGCCGCTCGAAGATGAGTTGCTGCAGTTGGTGGTCTTTTACTCAGCTGGGAGGACTTTGTCCAGGTAGATCTTAAAGTAGTCGATGGTGTTACTCAGGGTCTGGCCGACGATGGGGCGCATGTACTGTCCGTAAATGCCCAGCGCTGAGGTACGAGCCTTGTCCAACAGGGGGACCATCTCTTCACCCAGGGTGCTGCAGATAGCAGGCGTTTTAAAAAAACCCCGACTCAATTTGATCGCAAAATGGTAATGACACATTAGAAAAAATTGTAAGCACAGAAGCAAAAGGGTTAACCTCTTACCTGAAAATTCTCACAGCAGTGCTGATCTCCTCTTTGTTTTGCAGTTCCTCAATGAAGTCCCTGGCCTGCTGGCCCTGATCCGTTTCAACGAATTTCTCTATCATGGGGGCACTGGCGGCTTGTACCTTCTTGTAAGCGTTCATCAGCCTCTGGTAGAAAGTCGATTTGAGTTGATTGTATTTGTCAACCAGCTCCTGGTCAGGCTCGGGGATGGAGCACAGGGTCATGGAGACTAGAGGACAGAAATTGTGAAAGCGTCATGTTATCTACGAAGTCCAGGATGAGACGGTGATGTAAGTGCAAAATTCTCCAGCTGATTATATCGTGCATGCTTTGACCGCAAAACTAAAGCCGATTGTTCGGCAATGAGTTTTCTTTAGATGGGAACATTTTCGATTCAGCGCTGCATGTTACCAGCAAATAAAAGCAACGCCAGCGACAACACGTGAGCGCCACAAGCTTTTTCTGCATGCGTGACTCGCTAAGACCCCTCACAGTTTGGGTTTGTCCCTGTCACCAGCTGGGTTCTGGTTTAAATCAAATCCATGCTGCGCTCGTTCAGACTGGAAAAATAAAAAATGTCGCCTTACCCTGCAGGGCGAGGATCAGTGCCACGGCGTATTTGGCATTCATCTCTGAAATAACAACAGCAAAGGGTAAAGGAAAGGAAAAAAGTTAGTTATCTGATTAATTACTGGTTATTAGTTGAAGCTACAGTGACATTAAGAGGAAAAAATGAGAAATGCACCAAAATAAATCCATGCATTTTTCTGCAAGAGATGTCAGGTTTGGGTAAAACCAGCGGCGAGAGGAATGTCTACCTGCTGTTGCGTCGGATGTACAGATCCAAGAAGTGACAGTCTTCTCTGGAGGCGAGTTGTCTGTAACTCTGAGCTCACATCTGGACAGGATGATATAGGGGGGGACTGCAAACACACGTCATCTGATGAGCATATGCACACCTACACACACACCCACGTGTGCGAGCACGCGCACACACGCGCGCTCACACGTTTCCCTAAACAAAGTCCACTGTACATGATATTCACTTTAGATACCAAATGTGGAAATGTGGCTTGGCTGTTATGTAACGCCTCTTGAATGAAAGTTTCTATTTTGTCATGGCGGTACGTCCGGACCGATGCTCGCGTCCAGCGGTGACCGAATGTTAACCGTTTCAGTAAAACACAGCCTTGATTAGATAATCTCCCGCTCATCAGCGTTTCTTTGACACCCCATCATGATGGTCAGCGGGTCAGTCAACCAGGACGATGTGTCTAGACGCAAATCTGCCCCGACCTTTGACCCTGATACACACACGGACACACATAAGGGTGTGATTTTTAACTTTTTCGACTGCACTGTGTCCTCCACTGTCCCCTTGCCTGTAAAAGTATTTATTTATTTATCTTTTTCATTGAAAAAAATGAGTCACCAATGTTGGCACAGTAATGAGTGAATGAGCAATTATTTACTAGATGTGAAGGGGGCGCACAAAGCCAAATTTATGGAGGCTCTGCAATTTTAATCGGCAGATGATGAACTTTGGTCGAGCAGTCACAAAATATATGTGATTGCTGGTGATCAAATAATTCTTTCTGCATCTGGTATGACCTGGTTGGATTTCTTCAACAGGTAATTATACAAATTTGATGACTTAACAGCCCGTTGGGGAAGAGAAAAAAGAAACTGCAGACGTCACTTGTTGGTAACACATGTATTCATTTCAGCTTTTCTTCAGTTTTGAGCAGGCTACTCAGAAATGTAGGCATGGAGGCTTGCTGCGCTTTTGAGGGCCTGATCGATGGAATAGTCAGCTGCTAGGATTAGGTCGTCATAGTAAACTTTGAAAAATTCCAGCGCCAGCTCCTTCACATTCTGGAAACCATTCTTTAACATCCTGTGGGGTGAAAAAGTACACATTCACAATAAATAGTGTAGAATCTTGAAATAAAATTTATCATCACCATACCGCATTCCTTTCTGTAGGAATTCAGAGCTTTCAGGGTTCCTGGGGGTCGCCAGGGCCAAGAGCGCCCCACACACTGCAGGGGACAATGGTTTCCGTCAGGGGGTGACAAAGATGTAACTTGACATCAACAAACCAAAAAACTGTTTGTCTGAACTTACCCTGAGGCAGAAAAATGAGAACTAAAAGTCTCAGGTGCATCTGTGAAAAACATAGCATTTTTATTGAAAATCAGCAATGATTAAAAAAAAAACAGATTCTTTTTTTCATGTTGCACAGCTTGTCCAAGGGTGATGCTTGTTCTCATTCACCGCAACCTCATGACGAGAGTCTCGACATTAACCCCACCTTACAAATTATATAAAAAACGATTGATTTTAAAATTTTGAAAAAAGGAATACATCAAATGGCCCATGAACATCAGAAATGTGGCACAAAAGGGAATTCTACCTTCTTTTTTGTTTTTTTTGCCGCAGCTTTGGTCAACAGAGGCCAAATGAAACTAGGTAACAAACAGCCTTTCTTTTTTTATAAGGTGACCGGGGGGGATTGAACATTGGTCATGATTGGATGACCGAAAAAAAAAAGCATATTAAACCAAAATAGTGACAAGCAAACATCAAGGTCAGTGGGGAAATCATTGCTGCATATCCAACCCTGCCAGCTGCATTATTTCTGTTTCTTTTGTTGCTGTTTGTCTATTTCATAGCATTTTGACATTTCGGCATCAATGCTTCAATAAAATGTGTACTGCTTATTCACATACACTAATCCTGAACTCTGAATATATATTTTTTTTTGTTCAAAATCAACATTGGACCAGTTAATGCCCTTTGGATCATGCCCCCCCCCCCTTTCCCCAGCTGGCAGAAACAGATGTGTATACAGGCCAGTCAAAGTCTGTGTTCCAGCAGCAGAGATACGGCTTCGGTGAGGACGGGAGGCGGATTAGATAAACACTTTCAGCAACGCAAAGCATTTCTGTGGGCAGAGTCCATTGCCACATCAATCTAAACCTGATCAGCTTGATACAGATGCTCATCGCTGGATAAATACAAGATTATAAGTTTTACATTATCACGGTGCAAGTGTAAAATAACAAAAAAAATATGAATGTGTGGTCCATGGCAACATGGTAATGGCATGCATTTAGGTTTACTCTTGATTCTCTTCTAGTGAAGAAGAGCATTAACCATTAAAAAAACTTTCATTTCCTACATATCATTATTGTGGTTAATACATTTCTTATTTTATTTTATTTTATTTTATTTTATTTTATTTTATTTTATTTTATTTTATTCCCATCTATTTTTGTGGTTCAAATACAAATGAAATGCTTATTAAAAAATAAAAATAAACATTATGGACATTTTTCATCTTATTTTTATTTTGCTATTTTTCTGTACATCATTTTTGTGATTTAAATAAATACCTAGAATATGAAATTTGATTTTATTTCATTCCCAATGATATATTTTTTCAAATACAGTCTTATAGATTTAAATGAACTTTTTTCATCCTAATTTATGATTACTATTTATTCCATGTATTGTTTGAATGGTTATCATAAATGCCTGCAATACAACATATGTTTCATTTTATTTACTTTATTACATTTTCCTTATTTTATTACATTAATTGTATTTTACCTTTTTTAATTCCCAATAATCATTGATATCAAAACTTGCAGATCTAAATAAATATTATCATTCTCATCATTCTTCACATGCTTTATTTATATTGATTTCTTTTTTTCTAATTTTACTCCTATTCACAAAGTTGGTTAACAGGGTTAACGTAAATACAAAGACTATTACACTTTTTATTTTATTTTATTCTTAATTTATGTAATTCATAGCCAAGGTAGAAATGCATTGATTTAAATGTATCTAATTACATCTTGCTTAATTTTGTATGTGTTTTTGTTCTTATGTGCAACTATCAGTGTAAATATAAACAACACTTATTTGAATTTTATTTGATCCATGTTCTTTATATTATGGTGGTTATATATGTGGATATACACATTTTGAAATTCAATTTGTAGACATTGTTACAATGCTGCACATTGAATTATGAAGAAAATGTTATAGTGTTTTTATTTTTTATTTTCATTCATGTTATCATTATTATGGTTAAAGGTCCAATTAATTAAAACAATCAAGGACAATAATATTGATGATAAAAACTATTCTTTTCATGCTTTTTTAAGGATCCTTCCCCTGAGAACCCTGTTCTTCAAGAACTGCAATTTTTTTTATTTTGCCTGTAAATTTTAATATTTACTTATTGAAAATATATGATTAAAAAAACTCCTCATCCTCCTCCTGCAAGGTTGTTTTAAGAAAAAACACTCCACATCTCAGCCCGAAACATCTGGCCGTAGCCGTCTCAACGTGAGGCTGTGACCCCTGCGACCCTGTCCCTGTTCCCTTCAGGAGAACAAGGGTTTTTTCAGTGAACTGGGATGAGCGGTGGATTATTAACCCATCATAAATAGTGACTTTAGTCTGGGGGTTGTGAAATGTCTGGAAAGCAGCCGTGTTGGCGCTTGACCTTTGATGCCAACAATTGACACAAATAAAGTGTGTGTGTGTGTGTGCGCGCTCACACGCATGTGTGTTGGTGTATTCATATGCCATTCAAAATACACCAGATTATACAGTATCTTTTGTTTGTGTTTTTAATTTGCAGTCTGCATTATGTCAGCTGATTCCAAAATATATTAATACGATTTGTTGTCATGGTAATGAATGGCTGATCTAATGTTTTCATTTATAATAAATTACACTTTTCACTTTCACTTTTTTTTTTTTTTTTTTTTACTGCTTTATGAAAGGAAGCCACAGTGAGAATTACACGATAACTTATAAACCTGCCATTTATTTTTGTTTATGTGTGAATGCGTGTGTGTGTGTGTGTGTGTGCGCGCGAGGGAGGAGGTACACACAGGAACACCAGGCTGTGCTCATTAGAGTTAAAATCTTCATTTATTTTAATATCACACATTTTTAACTTTCATCTCCATGCTAGAAGGTTAAATCCAGTGAATTAACATATATTAAAAACACACCTGCGCACGCACTTGTTTTGTTTATTTATTTGTCAGATGGGTCAGCTCTGCCCGGATCTTCATCTTCTCGACTGCTGCAGGTCGCTGATGCTCTGCTTGGAACTTTCGAATAGCTCTGAGAACCATCGTCTGAGGATGACAGCGCATGCGTGATCCACCTTTAGCGGGCGTGTGTTTGCGTATGTGTGTGCGCGATCGGTTCTGCACGACCGCTCACCTGGTTTCTACCGCGAAGGGTCTCGAATTCAGGTCCTCGAAGGCGGCGGAGGTCCTACTGGCCACTTGCTGACCGAAATCTTTGATCTGCTGGCCCACTTTGGCTAGCTTCTGCTCGAAGGTTTCGTCGTCATTCGCCTCTGCGAGAAGGAGGGGGAGGGAGGGGTTCAATTAAAGCGCGGGGTCGGAAGGAAGTCTCGCGGGACTACGTTGATGTTGTTTTGAAGTCTCGCGGGATTACGTTGTTGTTGTTGTTGTTGTTGTTTTTTTTACCCTACCTGTGCCAGCAATCAGAGCCAGCACCACCACGGCGACTGCAAGGTAGAGTTTCATCTTGGCTGCGGCGAATCCAGGGAAAAGAAACACACGTGGAAACGCGCACTCTTATTACTGTTCATCGTGATATCAATGAGACAAAAAAGAAATCGATCAAAAAGTTTTCACCGACGGTCCAGAACGAAGACCTACCTGCTTGTCGGTTTCAGGAGGAGGGGGGGGGCAACAACCGAGTGTTATTCGGCCGCCCCGGCGGCGTGCGCGTGTCTTTTTATAGGAGCTGCGTGGGTGACGTGATGGAGGGCCAGACCGACTGAGGTCCCACATACACACACACTCACAAACACACACACACACACACACACACACACACACACACACACACTAGCAGACACATACACACACACACACACACACAGCAGGCACCAGGCAGACACAAGTGGTGACCTTGCAGGGTTACTGACACCCGTTTATTTACCGGCAGCCCTGACAAAGGTGCTTTAGGAACGAATTAAAGACGGACACCACTCATTCACATCTTGGAAAAATGAAAAAAGGAAATACATTAAGTGAATTGTTTTACAGTTTTAATCTTCATACAAGAGATATACATACAAGGCTATTTCCTATTTCTCAGTGAATTGATCAAGCATTGAGAAAATCAACAAAAACACAGACACTCAAATACCTACTGCCTGGAATGCATAGGACTTGCAAAACAAAAGTTTTTGCACATAAATAAATGAAAATCAAAAATGCGGAATGGGAGCGGGATCAGGGTTGGGGGTCACTTTTCTAACTCATGTCTCGTCCATTCAAAGGAAATTTACAGCATTTTTGGGGGGGTCTGATAACACATTTGTTAACATACTCTTGAGCCCGGTGATAGAGTATTGCGCCGGCCAAAGGTTGCACATTGGTTTTAATCAGTTTTATTTGTGCTTTGACGCCACAGGACAGTGGGGTTGATAAATGGTGACCTATTTCAACGCTGATAGCTGCTAACAGACATCTGTAACATGGATGCTCCTTTGGACCCTTGCTGTGGCCTGACACGTTTTGCCCGTCGTTTTTTCCATCAAGGTCCCTATATTGACAACATCGGCAGCTCGCTTTTGCTCCAGTTTGCTCAGCGGGTTTGAAATGTACAAAAATGTCCCCCTTTGCGTGTTGATTTTGTCCCACTGCATTTCTTGTAGCACAAAAAAATTAGCCACGCGTTTATAGGCTTCCACAAAAACTTTTCGACTTTCGGTCGACTTTTTTTGTTTTTCATTCCCCGTCGCTCACTTTTGGGTTACAATTTGTCTCTTCTTTCTCTTCAGTAGCATTCTGGGGATAGTAATGGATAATAACACATCAATGAAATGTTGGTTTGGAAAGCAGAATCACAGAAGTTCTGCCGTCAGCAGATAAGATACTTGGTCTCTTCTGTTTTGAGTCGGTTTTCTCGCTTTGTGTTTTATAAATGTATCTAAATATAAATATTTACTCCGCTGAATTTCATTACCTCATTCAACATCTCTTAGACAGACGTTCCCTTTTCTGAGGGGGAAACAAATCAGACAAGCCGGGTCCTTCTTGTCTGCCAGCATGCGAAGAGGGAAATAACAAGCAGCGGTCGGATGAACTCTAATAACCCCCTCCCCCTGGTCTCACCCCCTCCTGCAACAACTTCAGATCTGAGCAGGAGCCAAGACGTCTCCCTCCGTGCGCTGGAAAGACCTCAGTCTTCACACCCGGCGGTCAAAGACAAAAGAACCTAACGCCCGTGTGTCACCAGAGACTAGGCTATTAAAATAAAAAAAGAAAAGTGGATGAATAGCCAACAATTGAAGTAAACGAGCTTCATGTAAACCATCGTCGGCACGTTACCTTCCAAAGAGTTAATCTCCATCGCCTTTGTCGCGAAGGTGTTTTTTTTTTATGTATGAGCTTGTACTTGCGTGCTTGCGAGCTGCTTTTGAATAATTGCAGGAGGCATGGGGCGTGAAAGTGCACATCCTGTGTGCTCCCAATTTGTAATAACAAGCTGACAAAAAAAAGGAGCTTTTTTTTGTGTGTGTGTGAGTGAATTTGGCTGGGATCCCCCGCGGTGGCTGATGTTTTGTGCCAGCTGTAAAGGGGAGTGGGGGGCAGGATGGAGTGGAGAAAAACGGCCAAAGTTTGATTTTGAGGTAAAATCACTGCGGGGGAGGGGGGCGCTTTTGAAGGGTAACTAGCAGTCATAAGCTCGGAGCTCACAGCTAACTAGCTAGCACCTGCTAATGTGACTTTGTTTTTTTCTTCTCTCGGGGTCGGGGGGTGAGGGGATGGAGGGGCACGGCAACCAGACGGAGCGAGAGTCCTGTGCTAAGCAGGATTCTGATGGCAGGTCCGTTATTTTCAAATGTCTCATGTCCGTTTTTCGCAGTTAAGGGGGATCTAATGAAAGGTTTGCCTGTTAAACAGGAGTTCAATAATAAACACTGATTCCTCAAAAATGAGTGGTAAGCGTGAGTCAGACTCCCCGACTGCGCATGCGATACCCTTTGACACACAAACCAGTGGTAAACATGTTTTTTCTGGGTTTTTCTTTTTCCTTCTATCTTTAATTTGCCCTGCAAGGTTTGTTTTGTAGAGGCTGGATGCGACTTCACATATCAAAATATTTGCCCATTCTAAAGACTGCGTGTGTTTTACTATTTTCACCTCCTTCATAAACAAGCCCTTGAGGGGAAAACTAATTCCAGCCATCTCCATCACCAACCCCTTTCGCACTGCAGGAACTTTTAACTTTTCTTCCGAGATCTTTCAGGAACTAGGCCATTTCTTGGTGCCATCATAGGAACCAGGGACCTCAATTCCTAGAAACCTTTAAGCTCCTAATCTGAGGCAGGGTCTTTTTATGGTACCATAGGAACTCATTTGATGTAGGGATTGGTTGAACTCACAACCAGTTTTTAAAGAACTGTTACAGTCGCTGGTTAATTGTTTTCTTGTGACCAAATAAACAGAGCCAGTGAGAAATGGACCGACGAAAAGTTCCAAGCTCCTCTGGCCTGCTGCGACACAGAGGGATCTCCAGGGCACATGGCGGAACAAAAACTCTTTCACCCAAATAAGTACGGTGAAGCAGTGCAGGGAAAAAATAAAACATCCCATTTAAATTAACAAATATAGATACAAAATTTCTCCCAAAATGATGTAAATAAATGACAATATCGGACATCAGAATGGTGCAGGGCTGGCAGAGCATTTTCTACACAACATTATTGAGGCCCTAAATTTTGAGTTTCTTTCAGTTCTCACCGGCAATAGATCCCCCGCTGGTGATTTCGTTGGAGCCAGGCAATCTTGAAAGCAACTGGCTGAACAAGATAAATGGCAATGAGGAAAGACGGTTCGATGGTTGTGAAATGAAAGGTTGACGTGACAATGACAGCATCACGCAACGAAAAAAAGATAAATTGCACCAGCACCAATGTCAGCTTTATACCACAGTTATTAACTATCTGTAAATGATGAATCACCAATTATACAGAGACCCACTCAGCTGGTGAGTGTTTCTCGATCGGGCGAATGTAGTTTTGTACAATGTTCTAGAAGGAAAACACAGCTGCGCACAGATGCAGGCTGGACCAGGTGAAAGGTCAGAGGAGAGGAGAGGATACGTGGGGACAAATGGTGTCCTCTGCTGGCCTCATCTCTGCACTTCAAAGGGAAACCATGCTGTGTTTCCCAAGCACAGCTTTTCTTTTTCTTTTTTTTTCTCAGGACAGTCGCGGCCTTTCAGGCCCTCAATTTGTTCCAGATGTGTGTCACTCTGAGGATATTGGTTCGTATTTAGCGCCAGTGAAAACCTTGGCGTCGGACCTGCCGACGCAATGCATCAGCAACCAATGCTAGCCCCTTGCAATCAGCTGATGTATTTCTAGTGTACATTTGTTTTTGATGACTAATACCTAATTTGTCACATTCTTTGATTTAATTTTCCCAGCGTCTGTCAGTACTGGACAGGGGTCATGACATCCCGCCTCGCTGTTCTTACTGTTGCTGAACATAGCTGTCGAACAGCTCAACTGACCGAATCGCCATTTCCGGCTCGATGTGTAGGTTTTCGTCAGCTTTATTTCATCGTCTGCGTGTGCCAGGAGAGAGCAAGAGAGAGGGAGAACACGGGGGGGGGTTAAAAAGCAGCTGAAATGAAACTGCACGTACAACGCGTTCAGGTACTGGGAGAAAAGATGGGAGAAAGATGTCCACTGGAGGGTGATTTCAGTCAGGGAGGTTGGAGATTGGGGTTGGAGCTGAGGGGTGGGGATGGGGTTGGAGGTGGCAGCGGCCGCACGGAATGTTCCTGTATACCTGCTGGGATCAAGGGAGAAAAATTTCGCTGCGGATCCTAACAAGTCCGGACGGGGTGAGCAGAAAAAAAAAGGAAAAAAGGGGTTGGGGGTGTGTGGTACAGTTCAACAGGTACGTATAACAAATGACATTATACAGTTATAGGTTTATTTTGTTTGTTTTTTTGATGTACCAAAACACAACAGGTTACATTTGAGGACTGCAAATGTAATTTCATAGATAAATGATGAATAAATGATTGAACAAAGGAAGAGAAGGTTCGTCTCCGAGATTAGCTCTGCTGGGGGAACAGGGATGGAAAAACACTGAGAAAAGATAAAATAGAGGGGAAGGGCTACATTTGAGGGATACCAATCTCGATCGAGCACACAGAAATACACACTCGTGTTGCATGTTATTCATCACGAAGGTTGCGATAGTTTAGGTTCTCCAATAACCGTGCCATTGTGTGGCACGTGATAAATATTTGGATCCTCATATGTCATGAAACATGACAAAATACATTGACACAATCACAGTAAACCTTTCAGTTGATCATTTGTTCTACAGTGGTCAACCCTTGCTGGAGAAAGCACACCACCCAAATACAGATATTTATGACATTCAGAAATGAATTTGAGTTAAAAAAATTAAAAAAAAAGCTTTGGTGAAACTCTCAAAGTTACGGAAGTCATACCTTTTTAGTATCTGACAATGATTCCGATAGTTACTTTCCAGGCCCGGATTTACAGCGATGAGATGTGTTTGATAGCTATACTTGAACTATGTTATATAATTGGAAAAAATGGGAAGAAAAGAAAACATTTGAGCTGTCTGAAAAGGTATATAATTCTTTATTATCTTCAACTAAATGTGGTTAATTTCAGATAAGATAATACTTTACTAATCCCTGATCTCAATACGCGAAATAAGAGCGTCTGCATCTGAAATTGTCTTTAAATCATCAAGTTTAAAATGTTTGTTTGAGACTATCTAGAAACTTAACTTCAGAGACCTCCTGTGTTCCCTCATTTTTCAAAGTGATTTTAAGTTATTCCACATTGAACGCTGTTTTCTGATCGAAACACAGAGAAACGTTTGTTTTTTTCAAAGTGCAAGATGATCATGTCGCAGCTGGATGGACAACTTGCTGACATATGATTATCATGTCCTATCGGATGCAGTGAAAACCACGGGATCTGCATCAAATGTTTGAGAAACTCAAATGTAAGTCATATATATGTATATATAAGAAAAAAGACCAAAAAAACAGAGAACCAAATATTGACCATTGGGGTATTCTCACTTAGTTCTTAGTTTGGACGTCCGTAACCCCGCAGGGAGGTGGCGTCAGACCGCTTTTGGAAGTGACAGTTTTAGTTTATTTCTACCAATCTGCAATGATGAGATGGAAACAGGGAAGTGTGTTTCTGGTTTCTTTATTGCCCTCACACACACATGCTCAACTGGACACTTGCCATTTTGCCCCTCGCTGGCCGTCGTTAAAAAAAATAATTTTGCCTCGGTGGCAGAGAAACTCGGAGGAAACAAATGGAAGGAGCGGACACGTCACACACCCTTTGGACGTCATTCAGTGCATTTATTGAAATGAAAGACTTTGTTTGTGGGGGTGTGGGTGTGTTTGTGTGTGTTTGTGCGCGTGGTGCATTCAGGGGATAAAGTTATATTTACATCCAGACGAACCGTTCGGACGCTCAATACAAAAACTGCAGGAGGAAGGGAGGGGCGGGCGGGCAGGGTTCGAAAGCCAGAGCAGCTAGCAACAGTAGAAAAGTTAAGCGTATTACAAATAGTTGTCTTTTTTATTTTTTTTTTTTAAAAAGCGTGTCATGGTCGGCGACGAAGGACCGCGGCGATCGGAAGGAGCCCATGCTCTTCTCTCCCGCCGAGCCCCTTCGCCCCAAAACACGGGGGCGACCGCCTCGTGATGGAAACAGTAACAATCGACATTCTCCCCTCGCTGACACAAGTTAGCAAATCATTTGTTCGCTCAACCCCTCCTTGAACCCCCGAAAAGCCTCAGAGTCTTAATCTTTAAGCGCTTTTCTCCTTGACCTTCTCGACGATGTCCTCGAACTTCTCGCGGATCTGGGTGGCGAGTGGGGTCAGCATGTCGGTCAGCTCGCCGATCTTCCCCTCCAGGGTGTTGCGCAGGTCCTGGGCGGTGATTTCCAGCTGGCTCCTCAGGCCCTCAGCTTGGGTCTCCAGCTGCAGGCCCAGACCCTCGGCCTGGGTCCTCAGCATGGTGGAGAGATCGGTCATCCTTTTGGAGGCAATGTCGCCGGCCTGCTGCACATAGGGCTCCACCTGCTCCCTCACTGCGCCCACGTTCTGGGAGGTGCGGGACTGGAGCTCTCCAAGGTAGGTGGTGATGGTGCTGGAGGAGGAAAGAGCCGTTATAGGTTTGGCGCCCGACGGACGAGGCCGCGTAGGAACGGAACACCGCACTTACTTGCGGATCTCCTCGGTGTCCTTGTTCAGGCGTTTCCTCAGCTTGTTGGTGTAGGTGGTGATGCGGCCACGGACGTCGTCGGTGTTCTGCTCCACCATGGTCTTCAGCTCGCCAAGGTACTCGGTGCTGCGCTCCTTGGCGTCCACCATGTCCTTCTGGAGTTTATTGAAGAGCAGCTCCAGGTCCTGAGCCAGCTGCCCACTGGATACGTCGACATAGGGGGTGAGCTTAGTCTGGATGTCGTCTTTGTACACCGTCAGCTCGGTCATGGTCTCAGAGATCAAGGTGCTGGATGGAGGGGAAAAATACAAGGTCAGACGGTGGCGCCGTCTTCGGGTGCCGGAGAAACCCTCGCCGCCGCCGTTCGCTCACTTCAACTCTCTCCTGAGCTGAGAGGCCTTGATGCCCTGCACCACGTCGTCGGCCTTGTCGTTGAGCTCGGAGACGTACTGCCAGAAGCGGTCCACGGTGTCCTCCCAGCGGTAGGGGGTGGCATCGGCCTGGCGGACGGCCCGGGCATTGCAGCCTGGCACGAGAAGACGCACGGGTGGGCCAACGCGTCAGGCGGGAAATCGATTTGAAGATAAAAAGAAGGGTTTCATTTTGAGCGGCTTACCGGCGATGACTGCCAGGGCGAGGACGAGAACGACAGCCTTCATGGTTGCTTGGGACAGGTACACCTGGCAGACTAGCGAAGGATCGGAAACAAAAACAAAAGTTAACTTTGGAGCAGAAGTGAGCTCTGAGAAAGATATAAGAGAAAGTGAAGTCGGATTTCAAGTGAGTTAGAGGAGTCGTGGTGCGTTCACTCACCTTGGGAGGTTGAGATTCCTCTGAGCTCCCTGAACTGAGACCGGGAGGATTTATAGTCCCGCGGGGACCGCTGCGCGTGGAAGAGAGCGAGGGAAGGAGTGGAAGGGCGGGAGGAGGAGGAGGAGGGGTCATTGCGCGTTCACGCGGCTTTGCACCGCACGCGTCCACGCCGCGTCCGAAGTTCTCGTGGTTCCACCGTCGTGATTGCGCAACGCGGGCGAACGTGAAGCGCTGAATTACCGGTGGAAAGTCCGCCTTCAACGTCACGCTCGTTATTTTTAATCCTTAATTCTTTCTTTATTTTTGTTGTTGTTGTTTTTTTCTTTTCTTTTTCCTTTTCGTGCGTTCTCGTCGCCACGGCGTCCTCATGCAACGTGAGGATGACGTTTTTGAAAAACGAATATTTATGTTCAGAGACATCAACGTCAAGTTGTCGGGTTTTTTTTTCAAGTCTTCCCTTAACGCTCATTTAATGTGTTTTATTGGTTGTCGGGCAGGAAGTGACGTGAGGGAGTTGAGTTTTCTGCTTAGTATGTGATGAAGAAAAAAAAAAAAAAATCACCCCTTGATATTTGAAATAAACTCAAAACTGTGCCTTTGCCGATACTGCCTTTTGTGGTACTTTTATCCCTTTATTCTGTTTTTTGTCTTGCGGTCTGTTTCTCACCTGGCGTCGTCATCGGCTGTCTAAATATTCCTTCGTGGAATATGCACTCCCTCAGGGAAAACTTTTCCTGGTCATCGAATTAATTTTGAAATATCAAATTGTGTTGAATGCCTCCCAACCCGGGGTATCGGGCAGATCAGGGGTTTTCATTTGAGCTTTTTTTCAACTATAGTGCTGATTTTTAGAGTAATTAACATGTCATTACTATATAGTATACCCAAATTTTGGCTTTTGATGCTCTTGTGGGTAAACGGACTGCGAGGCCACACGGCCGGCTTCCGCAGGCCTTGCCAGTCAATTGGCCACTCGTTCTCAAAGAGTGGCCTCATTCGAATACAAATCAAGGTGCCGGGTACGCAAATAAGAGCAGTCGTTCACATGGGTATGCCAGTGGGAGCATGCCGTCCAACGTGACACCTCACCAGCAGACACACAGCCTCAAACAAACAGGTTCCCGTGTTATTCTGAATGTTCTTTTCATCCTGTCAGGGAAGAAAAAAAAAAAAAAGAAAAAGACGGGCATGTTGAGGCTCGGGGACAAAACAAGCCCACTGAACAAAAGAGGAAACACAGGCTATTATTTAAAGAGAACATGAACTATTATATTACAGCGAGAAATAAAACACACTGATGTCCAGAATAAAAAGAAAGCCAAGAAGTGCAGTTTCATTTGCGTTTATAAAAAACAAAAGGGGAAGTACTGGATAAAGCAAGAGCGGGTAGTTTTCCAGACTATTGAGTGACAGATATTGGTTTAACATAAAACAAAACACGAAACCATGTGTGTACAAATTGGGGAACAATCACCCTAATTTCAGGCAGGTTTTACAATAATGTGGGTTTTTGTTTTTTAAATCAAACTGCAAATGGATTGTCTCGGGCTAAACTCCCCAATTTTTTTTTAATGTAGATTCAGTGGCTCATAAAACTTAATGGGATACGAAAGGGTTAAAGATGTAATCAGACAAACCATCTTATCCACGTCTAAACACCTCTTTCAGCTGAAGTCTTCGAATTTCCCATATTTCACATTGATTTTCATTTGGGGTTTAAAGAAAAAAAACATGCAAATATATTTTTTTAAGTCTGCTTGGAAACTCGGGGGTTTCGTTCTGGGATTCCTTTTTTTTGGAGCGGAGGAGTAGACTAAAAAAGTTTGAAAAAAAAAGCCCGAGAGCCTCTGAGATTTAATCACTGCCAATGTGGATTGGCCTTTGGCCTTCTGAGACCCGGCCCTCCTCGTGAATCGATAACAACCAGTTACGTCGTCTGTCCGGTCCTTTTCACTACGACGGTGGAACAAAGTTTAAATAGCTTTTTTTTTTCTCGGTAACCGGCGATAAAGATGGCAAGTGATAACCCCGGAGGTGCGTCCCGTCAGTACGTCCATGTCTCCTGTCGTCTCTCTCCTCACCGTGATCTCTATCTGGCATCTAAATATTCTCCTTTTCTGTTAGTTTATGTAAGAACATCACCGGAAAAGTGTAAAGACTGGTCTTGTAATTATGGATAAATCTACAGACGCATTTTTTTTAATTATTAAACCAGATTTAACTCGTCACAAGGTCGTTGGGACAGCTCATCCACGATGGACCGAAACAGAGCTCCCAAAAGGAAGGCGATGACATATTACAGTCAAATACCTGACAAAGCTGTCTGAACTCCATCAGCTTCTCCTTTTTTTTTTTGTAATTGTTTTGCTGCACAGCAAGAAGTCACACTCTATTGCCTATCAATGTGTGTGTGTGTGTGTGTGTGTGTGTGTGTTTGTATGTGTGTGTTTGTATGTGTGTGAAGGGCATCCGAACTAAAGTAACCCCCCCCCCGACACGATGATCTCTTGAAGCTGTTCTGAAGTGCCCGATCATCCCGGGATCAGCGTGCTCATCCCCTTTAGACGAGTCTGCAGGTCTGTTACAGTTTGTGGAGTAAAAGCCGTTGAACTTTGAGTCTTTTTTTTTTTTCTTCCTGATTATATTCCCCCGTTCAGCCATATGGGGGACTTTCAAATAACTGAGAGAGGCTGCCGTAAGGGACAGGTCTTGGGGGAGAAGGCAATTAGCATTAGAACCCCTCCGGCTGTATCATTCCCTGCTCAAAGCTCAGTCAGAGGTCAAGCAAATTCTTTACTTATCCTTATCTCTTAAGTATCCCCTTAACCTCACCGAGCTGGTGTATCTAACGTTTTCTGCTCTTCCCAGGAATTTAGAGGAGAAGCTGATTGTTCTCGTTGAAAAAAAAAAGAGCAAAGTCCCCACATGGGGTCTCAGGGTTGTTATTACTGTGTAGTAATTTAGTAATTACATCTAACTAACAAAGGGTTGATGTTTCTTGCACCCCCTGCCGCAGATGGAACATTCCAACACATAATCACAAATCTATTGTAGTTTCAGATTGACTTATGTCCATTTTAACTTTTTTTTTTTTTTTATCCCGTCACTACGTTGTCTGCATTGATCAATAGCCTGTGCTTCTGAGGAGACCTGTTATAGCGACGGGCCTGGCCGCGCGGTCAAGGGCGTGAGAGGTCATATTTCAGTCAGTCGTCTATGAATTTCCATGAATGTGCACGTCGTTGTCAGGCTTTACTCGTCAGATTTACAATTAAGGGGATTAAGCTGTTTGGTAATTTCAAAGTTGAATCAAGGCCAGTTTCAAACATCACACCGAAGGGAGGTTTACAATATTTTTTTCTGTGCGATTTCTTCTTTTCGGTTATTTTTAGATTTCTAATGCAATTTCCTTCCTGACTTTACTTTTGTTTGTCTCTGTGCATTTTGGCTGTACTAATAAACGTAAGCAATTTTTGGGCGGATTAAATATCCCCTCGTTTTTTTTTTAACTCCCTTCAGTTTTTGTAACTTGTTCTTTTCAAATTGTTTTTCATACATGTGTTTAACACATATTATAAATGTTTTTTCTCACCACCGTTGTGTGGTCTCCTAGTTTTAATTTTGAAAAGGGACAAGAAAAAGATGACCAGATTAAGAGATGAGTATAAAATGTTAAATAAGCATTTTTGGAGTCTTCAATAAAGATGAAATAAAACACCATTTTGCCGTGCATCATCCATGTATGAGGACACATCATTCATAAAAACAGGTAATCCATCAGTGTCCTGGAAAGCCTTGGACATTAAAGAAAAAAAAAACAACTTCTTTGACAAATTAGGTAAATATCAGGGAAGGATCATTTACAGGAATAACGTGTGTTTGCCATGCAGAATTATAAAATTGCTGCAGTAAAAGGAAATCAAAGAAATCTATCTGGCTTTGGTGTGTGTGTGTGTGTGTGTGTGTGGGGGGGGTATTCCCAGAGACCTTTCCATAATAAGACGTGATGAGGAAAACAGTGTGTGCTCGGAAGGTTAATGAGCCCACGACAGCTGGAAGCACAACAGAAGGAATGTTGTTTGCCCCTGGGAAACAGAGTGGGAGCGACTGGTACCGGGACGGTGCCAAAAAAAAAAAAAAAAAAAAGCGAGGAGGGCGCAGGATGTTGTTTTGTGTGAGGGCCGGGGGGTGCGGGGG
>CAAKHD010000265.1:65810-85968 GCA_901007705.1 Fistularia tabacaria | reverse complement strand
TTTTGACCCGGGGAAACAGGGGGGGAGGGACTGGTACCGGGACGGTGCCAAAAAAAAAAAAAAAAAAAAGCGAGGAGGGCGCAGGATGTTGTTTTGTGTGAACTCCGCGACATGCAGAGGCATAACCCAACGTGCCCCGTCCGGTACCCACAGCCCCATCTGACAAGGATGTGGCTGCTGGTGGTGGTGGTGGTGGCAACTGTGGGAATGCCAGGGAGGGTGCGGTGTGTGTGGAGGAGGTGTTTCGGACTCGAAAGGTTTATTGCTGGCATGTTATGATAATGTTTTAATTTATTTGTTGTCGTCTTTTTGGACACATATTTCAACTTCCATTCCGTTCGCTGCTCACTAGATGGCGGTCAAGAGTCGACGCCGACATGAAGACAACATCTGTAATGATTAAAATTGTGCCGAATTTGATGACGCTGTGATTAAATACATCAGGTATCGCACGGTTTGCCAAATTTATAAATTTGACAATGAAAGTGTGGTTCGGAACTGTGTATGAAAGTGCGAGATGACACCATTAGAGTGTGGACACGATACCATGCCGGAAAGTGTTTGAGATGATTCTACTTCTTGTCATAATCGCGATCTGACTGTGTTGCTCAAAATATCAATGAGACGCAATGAAACAATCAAACTCATGACTTTCGACTTTTCTTTTGGCTTTATTTAAATAGGGAACACAGGAAGTTGCATAAATGTTTTGGGTTTTTTTGCACAACTGTGGAGGTATGACTTAGTTGGCGTTGATGAAGGAATCATACAGGGCGGCCAGACGAGCCTGGAGGTCCTGGGCGTAGGGGTTCAGCTTGTCCCTGATCTCGCCGACGTAAGGGGAAGCCAGATCTTTTAACTGCTGGGCTCTCTGACTCAGCTCACCCTGGACTCTATAGGCAACGGGGGACATGCGGTTCTTGAAGTCCTCCAGGTGCTGGTCCACCTTCACCTTCATGTCATCGGTGTAGGGCCCCAGCTGAGCCTGCAGTTCCCTGACACTCTGCTCCAGGCTGGCCTTCAGCTCATCGGTCCTCTGCAACAGGGTGGTCCTCAGGGCCTCGGTGTCCACGGAGTCAGCATAGGGCGCCAGCTCCTGTTTGAGCTGCTCCACCCTCTGCTGGATCTGAATCCTCATCTCCTCAGTGAAGGGCTCCAGCTGCTGCCTGACGGAGCTCAGTTCCTGGGTCACGCGTTCCCTCAGCACGTCGGCCTCGGTGGTGACTTTGGCGATCAGCTCCTGGGCTGTAGGGGAGAGCTGTGCCTGCAAGGTGTCAGCGTAATTTCTGGCAAGCTCAGTGCTCTCTGTCAGACGTGCACTGGAGAAAACAAAAATTGGACAACGAGAAAATGTTTTTTTCTTAATTCCAATTCCTCTATTACCACTATTTTAAACTCCACTAAAATTATCCATGCAATACCTCACATCCTGTCCGAACTGAGACTTCCTGATTATGGCAAGAGTGTCATCAGCTGTCTGAGTGGCCTTGGCAACATAATCCCAGAATGCATCAGTCAACACTTCCAGCTGCGGTTTTGGCGCATCCGCGTAGAAGAGGTTGGCATGGCAGCCTGTTGGATGGAGGTGTAAGTAATTGTAATAACACACGTAAGTAAAATAAAATACCCTCCCTATTCAAGAGGTGGGGCTCCTTGTCTGTGAAACAGACGAGGAGATGTAAATTCAGGCTCGTTCACACTTACTGCTGAAAACAGCGAGGACAAGCACAGAGAGGACCTTCATGGCTGTTAGGTCACATGAAAAGACAAACATTGAGGTTAGAAAAGCAACATCACCAGCACAGTTTACTCAATTGAAAAAGCTCAAATGGTGTCCAGAAGCCAGAACACCACCTTCTAATATTCCTTCCTTCTGCATCTGCGTCCTTACCTGAGTTCTTGTGAGGAGCCTCAAGCTGGATTTTCAATGCTCGTGCTTCTGTCAGAGGAGACCATGCAGTTTATATAGGTGACCGGACGTTTATGATGCCAAAGTCCATGTGATTGTGCCTCGCTGTCACCCTGCCTCACCCTGCTCTCCATCCCCCGATGACAGAGAAAGCACTGACCTCACAACAGTGTTCTCCAGCCTTACATATCAGGAATAATCTGCCAGAGTTGTATTTTCTATTTCTTTATTTTTTTCCTGGATGGGGATTACTCCCCTATTTCCCTCGGTATCTCCAGTCAGTTCCAAATGACACCGTTCATGCTTGACAGGGAAGCAGGCATGATGCTCAGACTTAAAGAAACCTTGTCCTCAGATGTTACATGGGGATAACCGCGCCGTCTCGCCACCGCCCACGCTTTAGAACATCTTCGACTTTGATTGCTCCTGAAACAGAGTTTGCATGTTGTCAGCCAACATCACTATGAGGCCACTGTCATGACCAAGGTCAACGGCGTCCATGTGTCAGCGTGGCCAAAGGTCAGAAGACTCATCCACCATCAGCCCTTCAAGCAAAAAGATGCTCAATGTTTCAGGCCAAATATTGATTAAAAAGCAGCTTGCTCGATTTACTATTTTTGCCATCACTCCAAAGGACCGAAGCCTTGTGCTGCTTTGCATTTGTATTTGTTGTTTTTTTTTCTATGTGGCGCTTTATTCAAATATCCTCATGATATATCACTCAAGGTATTTTATGATTTCTCTTGACGTTCTTATGATTCTCTTATGTTTTCATTTCAGATGACGAAAATGGTAGGAATCCGCATTTTGTGTTTTTTTTAATTTATTCTGCACAGAAATAGGAAAAGCTCTCAAATTATAAACAAAACAAAAAACAGAAGAGGGGGAAAGTGGATGTCAAAACCACATGACTCAAAACGAATTATGCTGACTAAATTAAAGTGGAATATGAACCTCAGAAAGTCCAGTAGGTGAAATGTTCAAAACTTTATAAAACTCCAGATGAAGTAAGGAAAAGGTTATGAAAATTGCTGATACTCTTTTCCTATTTATATGTACACTTATACTTGTGTATTGTTACAGTACTGTGTCTCTAACACTTTCTTTCTATCGGGGTCATAAGCTGACACTGATTCAACGGATGCAACGTTTTCACCAGGTTGTAATTACACGCTTAGATCGTTCTCACGGGTCATTTCTAACTTTATACGTTTTCAGAGGCTGTGCCTTGCTGAAGCCTCAGTGGTCACGTGACCGTGACTCGGAAGAGGTGACTAAAACTTAAGTGACAACATGGCAAGGACTCCTGGACTTTGGCTCATGACTACAACTGTCCTCAGACATTGGTATATATACATGAACGACCAGGAAACACTCGACGCTCAAATAGAAACGTGAGAAAAACTCGTGCTAAAAACAGGTGAGACCTCTATGGAAAATCTGAATTCAAAAATTTCTTAGCATTTGTCATTTATAAATGTTGGTTATCATCTTTTTCAGGAAGAGGCAGTCATGAAGGTATTTGTGGTACTTGCAGTCGCAGCGCTCTCCGGTAAGCTTTTTGAATTTTAACATTTTTACATTCTCACATCAAGATTCTATTCTACTCGGCAAAGTTAATCAAGCATGGATTTGGCAAAGACAGGATGAAAATAAACTAATTTATGAATTTACATTTTTTTGTGATTTTTTTTCCGCTCTTCTTGTCCTCTTGTCTAAATCCAATAGGCTGCCACGGCAACCTTCTCTACGCCGACGCACCCAAACCACAGCTGGAAGTGTTAACTGATGCATTCTGGGATTACATTGCCAAGGCCACTCAGACAGCTGACGACACCCTCGATCTGATCAGAAAGTCACAGTTTGGGAGGGAAGTGAAGTGAGTGGGTCAATAGCGGACACGCGAGGACTTGGATTTGTAGTGTATTGTGTCAAACGGTCAACTGATCTTTTTTTTGGTTTTCCAGCGCCCGTCTGGCAGAAAGTGCTGACTTGGCCGGCAAGTACGCCATCCGCCTGCAGGAGCAGCTTCCTCCTGCAGCCCAGGGCCTGATCGCTAAGGTCACCAACGAAGCCGACGTGCTGAGGGAGCGCGTGACCCAGGAACTGAGCTCCGTCAGGCAGCAGCTGGAGCCCTTCACTGAGGAGATGAGGATTCAGATCCAGCAGAGGGTAGAGCAGCTCAAACAGGAGCTGGCGCCCTATGCTGACTCCATGGACTCCGAGGCCTTGAGGAGCGCCCTGGTGCAGAGGACCGAGGAGCTGAAGGCCAGCCTGGAGCAGAGCGTGAAAGACCTGCACACCCAACTGGGGCCCTACACCGAAGACCTGAGTCTGAAGGTGGACCAGCACATGCGGGATTTCCAGGACAGAGTGTCCCCCATGGCTGAGAAGCTGCAGGCCGAGGTGAGCCAGCGAGCCAGTCTGGTCAAACAAATTGTGGCCCCATACGCTGAAGACCTGAGGGAAAAGCTGGACCCCTACACCAAGGACCTCCAGTCCCACATCATGTCCCTATTCGAGTCATTCATCAGTGCCAACTAGGCCATACCACATCTCCGCTGTACACCAAAACGCATGTGTAATTTCTCTGCATGCAATATAAAGCATAATGATTTAGATATATAAATGCAACCAAGGGCACCCACAGCATCATATTTATTACTTATAGCGCAACGAATGGAAAACACGCCCCTGCACTTCTGATGTATATAAAGTTTTTACCGTGCTGTCAGTTTTGTTGTTTTTTGGGTTGTCGTTTTTTTTGTAAATTTGATAAGTTATCCAAATAAAGTGAAGAATCTAAAACAGCCTTTGTGTTCTTTCCAGTTTACTTTAGTTGCTAAAAAAAAAAAAAAAAAAAATCCCACATCTGCGTCGTTATTGTAACCGCGGAACGCCCTGAAAGGCACCTGAAATTATTATGACGTGTTCTGACTTTGTCAGATTTCTATCCACGTTTTTGTCTCAACACGCCCCAGGACTCGTGTGATAGTTTTGGGGGTTTTTTTTTCTCCAGCGGTCGATTTTTTGTCTCACTTGTCACTGCTTGTCACAAAAAGCAAGGCCAGCAGGAGCCAGCGCTCTATGCCGGGGAGTGTTTGCGAGCATTGCCAGTGACAAATGTCATATCAGGGGTTGTAACAATCCAATTATCACATTTGTATTCGTATTTGTTTTGTTTTTGCTTTTTGTTTTTTTCCACAAACCAAGTTTGCATTGATCGGGAAAACCGTATGCACTTCTTTATTCTGGTTCAAAATGATTCCGCTGTTGAATTGAAAATCGAGGCGTTGCACAACCACCCAATGTTGTAATCATGTAACCCCTCTGAGCCTCCTCCACCTCCACTTCCCTTTATTAGCATCCAGCGTGGAGGGCCATAGTCCAACGCACGGTGCGCACAACGCATACTTTGCAGATGAGCCAAATTGGGAAAAAAAAATCTACATATGTCACCAGGGCAAAGGTGAGACATGTTGACCACTGATCCGTTCGCTCATCACGACTTCCCAAACTCATTATTTCGAATCTTCGTCTTGAGATGTTCTCACAAAATGGTTAGGCACCGAAAGCCGGGGGACATCAGATCTTTGAATATGCAGATGTGGTCATGCCGTAGCAACAAGCCATAGTGGGACCATTCACACTGCGTGACCAGTCCTACAAAGGAGGTAGTTTTTCAATTGTGGTTATTTTTTTTCCAGGGGACTGTCTTTGAACAAGACACATCTTGTCGTTGTTGTCGAAACAAAGATTTCTTTTTTTTTTTTTTTTTTTAGATTACCAGGTTTGATAAGCAGATTGAGAGATAGCGCCCCGCTCCTTGTAAATCTGTTCAAGCTTTTATTATTTTGCTCCGCTGTCCCCTGAGGCTCTGGTGTCGTTTCTGAGCAGGATGGCTGCCATGTTTTGAAAAACACATGGCTGACGAAACAAAATGGGAGTCCTTGATGTGATAATATCCAGTATCTGGGGATTAGTCAAGCTGATTTGATGCTGTTTTCTTGTAAAACCCCAAGGATGAAATAGAAAACAACTTCAATGAAGAAGTAATTTCCGTAAAATATTTCAACTGCATCAAAAACTGTCACATCATCTGCATATACATGAAAGTCCAAAATAGAGGGCCTTGTTTTTCTCTCTGTGTGACACAAATTACAGAGTGTATGTGTCGTGGGGAAAAGTCCTAAACTCTTCCGATGTGAAGTAGTCTTAAAAGAGGACACACTGCTACCCAGTGGTGAAGCCACCAACAAGCATTCTGGGAGAGTGAATCCATCATATGGCTTTTTCAACTGGCCCAAGACAGGAGTGAGAAGATGGAGGGGGGTGTTACAAAAAATTTTGTCACCCATGTGGCGTTTGAGGTCAGGAATATTATAAATAGCAATAACAATTTATTTTACATTCATTCATTCAATTTTTCATAATTTGTACAGCTTACCCTGCAGAACCTGGGATAAGCCAACACACACACGGGGAGAACGTGCAAACACAGAAAAAGACCACCTGTTAGAATTGGGGGACCTTCATGTCGTGAGGTGGAAGCACTAACCACCGCAGTACCATGTCGCCTGTCATCACGTTTTGTTTTTTTTTAAACTGAAAAGTCATACACAGTGAAGTGAGCTGAAATGGTCCACTATTAAACTCACACAAATGACAGTGACTATGAGGTGAGCTGAAGGTTCTGGAAGCTTTCCAAGGACAAAAGCTGCGGCTCTTCATGTTGACGAAAAAAAGTTGCCTCAGATTCCTTGAGCATGTCCTTATACAAGCATAGAAATGTTCCAAATAAAAAACTACCTCTAAATAAATGACATGATTTGGATTTTACTGCAGTAGATTTTGATTCACTGTTTTTTTAATTGGTGAAAAAAAATAGATAAGATTAATCATGTACTAGTTCTAGAAGCAGGGTTGGAGCTCCTAAGGATTGCACCAATCGCTTTGGTTTCCAAGTATTTTGGTTCTTATTTTGTAGTGTGTTCAGGAGCCGCGTGAGGAGTTTGGACGATTGTATTTTATAAAATAATCATTCTATGACAAGAAAGCCATCCGTGTTGAAAAAACAGCATATTCCTACATTTTTGTCAGTAGTTTGGTCTTATATTATACCCTCAATAACAAGGAAAGAAATAATGATAGGTAGTTTGAATACCATCTTTTTCCTTTTTCTTGCACAGAAGAACAAATGTTTTGCATCTTGATTGACAGTCTTATCTCTTGTCTCTTTTTCTGACTAGCAGTGACCCCTGGTGGCCAATTGGGGGTCAGCTGTGACTGGGTCAGAGGAGGGGTTTGCAGGTCGCCAGGCTAAAAGATCCTGAAGTCCTAAATTCACATTTTCATTCCTTTTTCTTGTTGTCTGTTCGTTGAATAGTTTTTATTCAAATCGATCGAATCGTCAGCTCTTCAGTTGAAAAATTATTTTTTTAATTTGAATGTTCTGCTTGCTGGTTACACTTCTGTCTTCTGCACCCTATCTTTTCATTCTGACTGATAACCTTTCATCACACATCAGTGCTGCATGTTTAGTTTTTCTGATCGTATAAAATCGGGGAGGAAAAAAAAAAAACGAAAGGTGAGGCAGCCAGTATTCTGCCTCACTGAAGGGGTGACAAGAGCACACAGGTTCATGCTGCAAGTCCAAAATCCAGTGCGCAGCTGCAGTCTGTTCATTCCAAAATTTAACTCCAAAAAGAAAGCTGAACATGGAAGATGATATCTTGAGGAATGAATGCAAAACTCCCGGACAGTTTCTGAGCCTTTTAGCCGAATATGATTTGATACAGACTGTGCTGGAGGCGACAAAGTTCCTCTAGCTTGTGCTCACTATGCCAGTTACAATGGTGTCCGTGGAGAAGATCATTCTCATCATTAAAAAGACTCAAAACATTCAGTCAGAAAAGGACTAATCAAGGAAGAGTTTCTTCACTGGACATAACCTCCACTGAGACGGAGAGACTTTTGATGCTCAAAGAAGACAAGGACGACTTTTAAAACAAAGTCAGGGAGATTTTGGTTCAGAGGGAGAGGCAAATAGACTTCATCTAAAAGTTAAGGTAACACAATAAAACTCTTTTTTTTCCCACCCAATATGAGATCAGATTGTGGAGCAAATAATTCATAATACAAATTCAAAACTAAATATTATAAACAAAAAAAAAACATGTGTGTGTGTATAAATACCGTTTAAAACATTGAACAGAATACGTCGGCAAGGGCCTACATTAAAAATATAAAATTTGCTCTCTCAAAACAGCTGGAAATGCAGTGCTCCTTATGGACTAATTTTATGTGTGTGAAACAAATGCAGATATAATTTCTTTTACAAGTTTTTAATGTCCGACTTCTAATTAAATGGCTGCTAATTTTTAAAGCTGCCAACTGCTCATGCTTCTTCCATGATGGGTTAAGTGCAGAGAAATAATTCCCTGCCAGGGATTAATGAAGAAAATTAATGAATTAATAATGAAAAAAAAACAGAAAATGAAAAATACAGCAGTCTGTTTGGCTCATAAATATGTAAATCTGACTCTCATGTCAGCCATGAACCTCACTGCATGTGTACTATCCTACAGCTTATGCCACAGTCGAAAGATTCCATCGCTCCCTGAGAAGCTGCTTACAGACAGCCATCCTGCAGCTGCAGCCAAGGAGAGAGGCTGAGCCGTCCTGGCTTGAGGTATACCGAGCGACACCACATGAACTGCTCTATGGCTGTAAAATGCACACTAAACTGACTGGACATTCTACCTCAGCCTCCAACTTTGACACCTTCCTTTGCAAAAGTACATGACACAGCAGAGAGGAATGAGAGCAAGATGAAGTACTAAACTGATTCAAAACATGGCGCACATGATGCTCCATTCCAGGGGGGAGAAACAGTAGGGATGAGGATTCCTCGCCCAACACCTAAAGTCCATCCGAGATTCTCCACTCCAGTACTGTTGGAAAAAAACAAGTGGGTCCAAATACCATCCAACTCAGTGATGGGAAAAAGTGGAATGCAACTCACCTGACCCGTGTTCCCTTTAGAACTGATGATCGACACACAGATCCCCACAGCACACACAGACCTCCAAACACATTTCTCCAACCCATAAACGCTCCAGGGTCAAGCCAAAGTGGCAGCAGGACTATGTTCCCGTGGACCTGTTTTCATGAGAGTTGTCCCTATAACTCTGTGTGGTTAATATAGGTGTATGTTTTGTTAATGATAGTGTCACCTACCCCTTCATACAGTTACCACTTATGTTCACATCAATTCCATGTGTTACAGGTTCATATATTTTCACAAACCGTCACTGTAATTACAGTAGACTAGGTTGTGTGTCATTGATTCCTAGTATTCATGAGTTACCTTTGTTAGAATTGTTTCTGAAGGGGTGAGATCAGATCCACAACTTTTATTTTAATACTGAACCCGGAGTATTTGTTTTTCAGAGAGACGGGATGTTTTGTTCTGGAAGGCCGTTATGTTTGTGTGTTTTTAGGTATGCAAAGACACTGCTGACCTTCTCTGTATTTCTCTATCAACATTGCAAATGCAAATACTGCATCTGCAGTACTCTTTGTAGGCATGGAACCAAACTGCTTCTCACAAATACTGACTTTTGCTCTCAGTCTAGTTTCCACTACTCTTTCCCATAACTTCATTCCAAATCAAGGTCCTATTGAAATGCTTGTCAAAAACTCCTCCTTCACACTTCCATACCTCCACAGGTGTATCATCAGGACAAACTCCCTTTCCACAATTCATCCTCTTTAGTGCCCTCCTCACTTTACCTTTATTAATTTTCTATCCTTTGTTCTCACTCATTTTCTTCATTCATCAGGTCTTTAAAGTACTCTGTCCCTCTCCCCATCATTCTTATGGCACAATACATTTCCCTCTCCACCCTTTATCATCCAAATCTGCTGCACGTCAGTCCAAAAACTCTCTCTCTGCTTCATCAACCTGTATAAATCATTCTCTCCCACTTTACTGTCCAATCTAGCAGAGCAGTCATCATACACCCTTTTTTTAGGCCTTCGCCACCTCTACCCTCACCTTGCACTGCATCTCCCTGTTCCCCTGTCTACTCCTGTTCATCCCTTCAGTGTCCCACTTCTTCTTTGCTAAGCTCTGGTACTTATTTTTAAAAGTCCTCTCTCCTACCAGTCTCCCTGATCACATTAGCTGTAGGCATCCTGTCATCTGGAAGTTCTCCTTGACCACCCAGAGCCTTTCTCAACTCCTCCCTGAAAACCATACAACACCCTTCCCTCTTCAGCTTCCGCCACTTCGCCCTCTGCTCCACTTTTGTCCTCTTCATCTACCTTGTCATCAGATTCATCCTACAAACCACCATCCAATGCTGTTTGGCTACACTCTCACCTACCACTACTTTGCAGTAACTACATCATCTATCTAGTCTAGTCCACCTTTTTCCTCCTACCTCCGCTCTTATAAGTTACCCTATCTTCCTGCCTCTTCTGGAAAAAAAAAGGGTCACCACAGCCATTTCCATCATTTTTGCAAAGTCTACCACCATCTGTCCCTCTATGTTCTTATCCTGGATACCAAACCTGCCCATCACTTCATCATCACCTCTATTGTCTGCACCACATGTTCATTGAAGTCTACACCAATTAACACTCTCTAACCTCTGGTATTCTACATCACTTAAACTAACTCACTCCAGAATTTTTCCTTCTCCTCTCACTCACATCTCATCTCTGGGGCATAGCCACTAACAACATTTTGTATCAATATTAATCTATAGACTCATCATTCCATCTGACATTCTTTCCACTTCATGAACATCCCTAACAAACTCCTAACCCTGAACACCAAAATAACTCCTACTCTATTTCTCTTTATATGAAATCCATGATAGTAAAACTTAAAACCTGCTCCTAAACTTCTAACCTTGCTACCTTTCCACCTGGTCTCCACCTTGACACACATTATATCCACTTTCCTTCTCTGGATCATGTCAACCAACTTTAGCTTTTCCTGTAATTGTCCCAATATTCAAAGTCCCTTCTCTCAGTCCCAGATTAATGCTTTTTCTGTCCTCTCTCTGTTTCTGAACGCACCTTCCTCTTCACCTACTTTGGTACCCTAGGTTATTGCCACTATTGGCAGTCGTTGTTAACCTGGGCCTTGACCGATCACGGCATGAAAGTTGCATGTTCAATTCACATATTTAGTTTTGGCACAAGTTTTACGTCATATGCCTTTCCTGGCACAGCCCTCACAATTTACTCAGGCTTTGGTCTGGCTCCAAAAGACACTGGCTTGAGCCCCACTGAGGCTGCATTGATATTTTGAAAAACCAATCAGATCACAATGAATGTTAAGTACATTGCACATTTATACTACTATCCCGATTTAAAACAATAAGTTAAAATTTGAATATGAAAATATCAAGGTAAGCGTCTTGAAACAAAATCCCAGAGATGATAATCGGATTTCCTCTATGGGGATCAATAAAGTACGATCTTATCTTATGAATGGGAAGTAGAATGTATGATGAGTCCCTTTGTCAAGCGAGTCACATGTTGGAATCTGCCAGTTACAGGTGAGGTCGTGACCAAGGGATCTAAGAGAAAACCAGACCATCTTTGAGTCAGCACGGTATCTTTTCAGGAGACTTGTCTCCTGTCACTGGTTATGTTACTAGTTATATCATATAATATATAAATATATTTCTAGTTAACCAGTATTACTGGTTATATTACTGTATAAACTGTTATATTACTTGATCTGTTTTTGATTATATAGAAGTCAGCAACCTGGATGTTAAAAAACTATGCGTTGAAATTGTGTTACTGGGCCTTGCTAGTTGGGTACCAGAGGAGTTCACACACACACACACACACACACACACACACACACACACACACACACACACACACACACACACACACCTTCCCAAGATCTTAGCTTTGTCATCTCAATTGCCTTCCTTATGACCTTAGGATTTGTAGTGCAGTGCCGAATGGTGTTCAGTACTGTTTTTGCTACATAACTTACTTCATTTTTACAGTAGTCCAACTTTTATGTGCAGTTTTGTTTTAGGGACAAGAATTAGTCAGATGGTGTTTCACACCTTTTACTGTTTGTTTTGCACGAAGATTAAGGTGGGTCATGATGGATACGTATGTGTGTTCATTTGAAACGTCGAGCTCCCGGACCCTTCGTCTGCACTGCACCCACTTTTAAAGACAGCTACCACAAACAGCTGTAGAAAAAGTAATCACATTTATTTGAATCCGTTGTACATCACCATATATTATGTCTAACCACTGACTTGTGTTTTCACGTCACATGTTTTCATGCATCGCCCGATGCCCTCTGACACACACCGACTCTAGCCTCTCGGTGTCTCTGATGCACCGTTAAAGGAAAGACATTTGTGCTACAGAACGTAGGCATGGCTTCGCCAGTCCCGGCTTCTTAGTAGTTGTCTTTGTCTCTCTGTCTGTTTCAGAAATCACAGTTATAAGAGAGTCTCTGAATTCAATTTTCTAGGAAAAAAAAAAAAAAAAAAACAATAAAAAATAGACAATTCAGCTCCAGGTTTCTGTGTGTCTCCGTGCTGGTCCAAGCTTTGACCATCGAGCCAGTGCTAGGTGGCTCCGGCTCCTTTAGCCGATGGTGACACTGAAGCCGCACTGGAATTTGTTCTTGCGGTGGTTGAGGAAAGCCCCGAGGGCCAGTGTGAGAGGCAGCGGCAGCAGTTTCTTTTCGAGGGTTGCCCCGACTACCCAGTTACTGTCCACCGTGCCTGTGGAGACAAGGTGGAGGGAATAAAAGGTGTTTGTTTTTTTCCTTCCCCCACCTTCCCTTGTTGTTTGTGGAAACATGGCTGTGTTTAAAGGCAGCTTACCTTTGAAGAGCAGGTTGGCTTTGGGAAGGTCGACCTGGTAACCAAAGGATGCCGTGGTGTCCTGCATCCGCGTGCTGGCTTCAAATTCCACCCCTATTTGCAACTGCACCGGAAGATGAGCAAAATGTGAGTGTTCTAAAAGGGACGGGGTGATCAACATTCCTTCAAAGGAGGCAGAGTGTTTTTCTTTCTTCCAGACTCTCCTGTACTTCAGCACGAGCCAGAAATCTTATATCTAACGGTTAACCCCTGACCCACTTATATTTTCCAGACTATATATTCGTTTGTAATTTTTTACATTTATTTTCCAGGGAATTTCTTAAGTATTTTTGTGTTAACCACTGATTTTTAAATAACTACTTAATGTCCTTTTTATTTCGGTGGTTCTGTGTTGACGGTGATGTCACTCCTTGAAATTTTAATTTGAATTGTAGTATGAAAAATTGCAAAGCCCTTGTCTTGCATTCCCAGTGAGTGTGTGTGACATTCCACCATTTTATCTCTATTAACTTTGTTAATTTTTCAAGAACAGCAAGTGAGTTAGCCATTTTAACATTTATTGTAGGTACCTGATCATTGGCTTTGTGATAGTATGTTGCATGAGCTCCTGCTCCTCCCAAAGTCAATGTAGCGACATAATTATTACCTGAGGGCAAAGAAAAGGGTTAACACAACCTTGACATATTTAAGGCTAGATGTGTCGGCGAGACAAGGTCTGTATCACAGGACTAGTTGAGGAGAGCTTCATCCTAAGATTTGAGAAGGTAATTCGTCATGGCAGCTGATCCCTAAACTGCTCCAGAGAAAGTTCATATCTGAATAAGATATCAAAAACACAGGGTCGACAACTTATGACTGAGCAGTCATTTGTTCCATTGATATCTATACCGCTTTTTTCAGTTGTTTTTGGGGCGAGAGGCAGGGTTTCACCTGGACGGTTCGCCCACAGAGGGCCATCAGTGATGAGCGGGGGTCTCAGACTTAATGTAGCTGGGGGTCACCGATACAGCTGCCCCGCATCGAGTATTCCACAAAAAAAGGCGTTTCAGGTATTCCAAAAAAACAGTACAACTGTCTTCTCAATCTTTATTAATAACAGTTTTTCAGAACATAGGCTTACCGAGTACTACTTCTACTACTTGTCTTGCCTACTCCTTGCTGCTACAGACCTGGTAGCACTTCCTTTTGCACAGCTGAGCCACATTTGGCTGGAGCGGCAAAGTAATTGAGATCCTCAGTATATCATGAAGGTGCTCATCAGTAAATTTTGACCTGTATTTTGAGTTCATGGTAGAGAAGAGCTTTTCACACAGGTGTGCGCTCCCCAAAAGGCCGCCTGAACATCCTGGAAAGCTGAAGGAAGGTGGGGAGCAATTCTCTCTAAAATCATCCAAGCTTGTCTGCTTTTCCACTCACCTCCCCGAATTTCGCTTTCAGTTCAGAATTGCACCGCAAGTCCACCCCAAGCTCTATTACCACGAGTTGCCAGGATTATCTTTCCTTCCTTTGCCAGTGCCTTGTTTGCCATTAGGGATCTTGCGGAACTGATCCAGTCTGTCTCCGTGCTCTCTCCTTCTTCAGGAACCCCTGTACTCTCCCATCAACTTCAGGGGCCCTGCGCTCTTTTGCCGGACTTCAGGAACCCCCACACTCTCCCATCGGATCTCAGGAACCCCCCATGCTCTCTCAACTGGAGTCCCAGCGTCCTACCGCCTGCTCTACCGGTACCAACCTTGCCTTGTTCTACTCCCCTGCTTAATCTGCATTCTGCTGTTTTGATCTGTTCAACTGCTGCCATGAGCCTCAGTAAAATGATGTTGAACCCTTTTTTTTTCCGCTCTCCTGCTGCTGTAACTGGGTCCATTGACAAAACGAAAATACAAATCGCCTGAGGCAACGAATTAGCAAAAAGCTGTGTGTGAGGAAAAATGTGCCAGCCGCAGTGACACTAAACTTTGATGTAAAATAGGGGGCCACAAAATTTCGTCCCACGAGTTTGAGACCCCTTATTGAGATCTTAAATGAACCTACCAACAGTTTATGGAAGACAGAGGAATCCGATGAGAGCCCACACTCATGAAATCAGCACAAAAACAACTCAGGCTACCTCAAACCCAGGTCCTAAATGCTCTAAAGCCAGAGTCCCGACGACCACATATACTCCTGCTCCAAAAAATGATTTGGTACATGCATCACATTTTACTTCTCCAAGGTCAGTGTTGCTGAATTTCGATGGCACTTATTTTCATACTCATTGAAGCGGCAAAAGCTTTGCAAAGTTTGTTAAAATGATTTTTTTCATAAAAAGCCTCCCTCCATGTCCACTGTCTAGCGCTTCCATGTTTTTGAACACTTGTGAATTTTTACTCTTTTATTCACGGTAACAGTTCGTTTGCATAAGAGACTCCAAACCTCTGGTCAACAATGTTGCTTGCGAACTTAGCCTGCATTACTTGTCCAGAGCCACCTTCGCCACAAAGAACCTTGATACGATGCAATCGCTTCATGGTACAATATTGAATATTTGGGAAGCTGACGGCTGAACAATAGGGAATAACCTTTGAATACAAGGTATGAAGTGAGGCACAGGGTGTATGTTTACCTGTGTACCTGCCCAGGAGGGAGGTGACGGCGCCCTCTTCGCCCGGCCTCCTGTGGTATACAAGCTCGCCGCCCAGTGCTAGCGATGGCGTGATGGACTGGAGATAGTGGGCAACAAGAATGCCTGAGGGAGAACAGCACAAAGTATACTTTGCTGTATAGTTCTCTCTAAACCACCAGAGCTAGCAAGCCGGTATGAAGACTTAGACCTGCTTCAAGAATGTATGTATCTTACAGTAATTGATCTTTATAAGGCCAGAAAACAACCATTTAAAAAAACACTGCTTGCTTGTCATGCAGTGTTTGGACGTGATGATGCAGATTTTTATATTTTGGAAGATGTGGTGGTTTTTTCCTCATGTAAACCTTCTTCTGTCTGGGGCGTTCTTTTCCAGCCGAATTTGCAGCAAATATTTGTCCATTCTTTAAAATGACGCAGGTATTTTATCATGTTAAAGAGTCCCAACTTGTAAGTATTTTGGGGTGTTGGAATGTGTTTCTGATTGCTTCAGATAGAGGTAGGCGATCATTCACTTTAAAAAGCCTCCTATCAGGAGGTCAGTCTCATATTGACACCAAACTGGGGCTCAATTGTCAAACATTGGCATCAATCGATTCAGGATAAAGGAAAAAAAAAAAATCATACCAGAGCCAACAAGTATATCTGGGTTTCCAAATGTCACGGCAGAAGTGAAGTCCTCGCCACGGTACTCCATGTCACACTGCCAGTTCACAAACTTATGCTGCTGAGTCTGAAATATGTACACATACAGTACACGAGACCCCTTTGTGTCAAATAAAATGCAAAAAAAAAAAAAAAAACGGAATCCACCGACATGTAAAAAAAAAAGGCTTGACACCTAAACACACCTGGATGGCTACTTTAGAGCGAACAGCGGTTGTGAGTTGGTGGATGATCTGGGCGTTGAGGCTGCCTGTGTTGTCCATGTCTCCCACCATGACAGGGAATGACTGAGAGACATGCAAAAACACACACGTCAGCATTTGAATCGCATATCATTAAGAGAAACCTTTACCATTAATGAGGTCAGTGAAAGAGAGCAATGTCAGTACTGAGTGAGAGGGCAAAATTAGATATCAAAATGAATCAATAAATGACAAGGCTGTCAGAGACCTTCGAAAATTGCAGCTCCAAACAGGTACCAGCGGATATATCAGTGCAGATAAGATGGGGGATATTTTGAGCAGCCCTGTACAAACTGCAGTGAAAAATGGTATACAATATTCTTATATAAGTAATGACCTTGCCGAGTGAACTGGGGTAAGCTATTTTTGACTCTGGCTATAATTAGGAATTTATATATGTTTGGATGGTGGCTGTGACACACTGTTGGCATGTATATAACATTTTCCCGAGTGGCAAAAAAAGTGTTTGTGGGTTTTCTTTTACCTCTGCTGGTCCGGTCTGTTTGCTGCCTACATAGGTGGAGCCAAAGCGGTATCCGGAGTCTCCAAGGGTACTGAGGGTAATGGTATGGCTGACCTGAAAGTGGTTACTCAAGCCCTTGTTAACCATGAGCCGTACCCCTTCCATCTGCAGGGGGAACACCTCTGAAAGCAGGAGAGAGCCGGTTGTTATTCTGACAGAACGCAAGGGATCGCCAAACCTGTAGTTTCAGTTTAATTTCTTTTGCCTTGCTTCTGCTTAAGGGGCCCCACAAAATGAAAAGATTCATGAAAAAATGTGCATCTGTTGGTGCTTAGATCAGGGCGTGAGTTGTGTGTGTGTGTGTGTTGAGAGCGAAATAAATCCATCAAAATAATGTAGAGATTTTTAAAAGCTTCTTTTGCGTTTCTTTGATTTGGCATGTATTTATGAATGCCAGGCATTTCAAGGGTTACAATTTTGAAATTGAATAAAAATTTAGTAAAAATGATCAAGGTTAATACAAAAAACAGAAAACGAATTTAAGAGAATATTCTCCATTCCATTTGATTAAAAAAAAAACAACATGAAATTGAGATGGTTTCATACGTTGTAAACCAGAGAGCAATGTTGTTGTTCTTACTGTGTAGTAAAAGCATGTTGCCTTTAACCCTATTGCTACCTTTGCATTTGCGGTGGCACTCCTCATAGGTGCCTGGGTTCGGGAGCGACGATCCCACATCTGTGGACTGCGGCTCGGACGGAGGGACGGAAGACACTGAAGGCATGGTGAACCCTGGAGGGACCGGCGCCAACCCCGGCACCGCTTGACTGCCTCCAGGTGCAGCTGATGCTGGACTGGGGGAGGCGGCAGCCAACACACTGCCCATACTTACAGACTGTCTAGGATTCAGAGTGTTAATTAATGCGCTATTAACTGGAAACGTTAATGTTCATCTCGAAATCGGCAAAACAGACGTCGGACATTGAGTCAACTTCCTATCACATGAGTTTCACATTAACCGAAATGGTCGTGAAATTTTCAGAAAACCCTTAACGATTCAAACTGGTTTTAGTCCATCTATCACAGCCACACTGATCTGACCTTTCAAAATAAAGTCGAAGTCACTCACACACTGACCTCCACTGGTCCATCCTTTTAAAATAAAGATGCATCCTGAAACAACCTGACCAGTTTCTTGTAACCACTTACTAATTTAAATCTTTTTTTCTTTTGGTATTTTCACATAGACATACATTTAACGCTTGGTGACTCTTCAGGAACCTTATTTTCTCAATTTTCTAAGTAATTACTTTTTATTACAAGATAATTAACAGTTTCTTTTCTTTTGCAAATTCTAGCCATTTTACTGATTTTTCTTTTTTCTTCAATATTTTAGGTAATTTCACAGTAATGTTTTGCAGATATTTTCTGCATTTATGGAGACCACTTTTTGCTTTTCTAATCAGTTCATGCAACTTTATGACGGGATTTAAGTTAATGATTTTCAGGTAATTTTCTTGTTGGTGTAAGGGTAATTATTGGTTCTTTAATAATAAAACTAAAAATTCACTCATTGTTCTTCCTCGTTTTATTGGGGAGGCTGGAATATGGCAGGGGGCGAAGTGATGACCTGGGATTAATGAAACTTGAAAAGATGGAAACACCAACAACATGCATGATTAGATTTGTTTAAAATCTGTCAGTCTGAAACGGCATACGTGGACACATCGCCCTGTCCGTCCTTCCATATTTATCTACGCTGATAATGTGACAATTGAGGCAACTTTTACCAAAAGAAGACTTCAATTAGTTTTTGGGGGGAAAGACACAATGATTGACGTTAAAAGATACATGAATATTATTCCGTATGGGTTTATCTCAAAATACCCTGGAACCCACAAGGACTCGCATTAGCTGTGGAATGTTAGCCGCACTTGCAGGAGACCGGCTATCTTTGACGTGAGGTGCCGGTCCTGATCGGCACCGACTAAATGGAAGGCCTGGGTTTACCGTAATGAAGGGATGTCGAGTTTGTAGCGGTAGGAATTAAAATAGGCTAACGCAATGCCGTCTTGACATATTCGCCTCGCTGTCGGAGATATTGAGGGTGATTCAGCCGGCCGAAGTGTTAGCTAGCAAACCAGGGAAGGCTCATGCGAGCGAATTTCGCTAGCTAGCTAGCTAGCCATGTGGACTCGAGCTCGAGACGTGCCCGCATGAACGTAGGGAAGCGTGGAACGCGACGGAGGCAACTACTCACTCCCGCTTCTCGCATTTATCAAATTCATGCGATCGGTCGGGGTTTTACTCACGATGACGGATTGGGTCCGGGGGTAGTTGAATCAACACCGGCAAAGTTCACGGTGCAGTCCGTGACCGAAGTTGACAACTATCCGCCCACTTCCCGTTATGTCGTTCGCCCATTGGCTTATGCACAAATTACTGTCAACTCCATTGGTCAATTTTAAGTGGCCCCGCCTACTTTCGATGACGTGCCACTGGGGGTCATCAGTTCGTTCATTCAATCTACTGAATGACATTCCAAGGGTACTTCTATTTTGGGTGCATATGTAGTTTATAAAACGGCGGAATAAGATCACGAAAAACATGAAACCTTTGTTTTTACTATAAATCTCCCTTTGGTCACTTGAATTAGTATGACTATAAAGTGTGAACACCATAATCATTACTTATCAACAGGTAATAACTACTTTGAGTTAGACCCTTGAATGTTACGAGAAAAAATTAGCATCCCAGTTATAGCAAATTCAGAAGCAACGAAACCAATATTATCTTTCTTTTAATCTTGAATAGACACAATGACGGATACCACATGGCCAGAGACAAAAGAGCTGAAATCATCATTAGTTGGCCTTTATTTCTTTGAAGAACTTTGCATTAACAAACTTCATACACAAAGAGGGAAAAAATATTTAGACAAAACACCTGTTCATGAAGGTAAAGGGTTCTCTGACAACGTAGTGAGGAGGGGGTTGGGTTCAAAAGTGGATCTGAAACCGGTCTTCAAATATGTTGTTGCAACAAAAAAAAAGTATTGTGGATCCTGTGTGCTAACTTGCAGAGCCTGTTGGTGCTAGAACCTGAATTGCCAGTGTTGAATTTCTCTTTTTGGTGAATTGCTGGTCAAGGAGTTAGTTTGAAAGCTTCTAGCTGGTCATATTCACAGTGCAAACATATAGAATGGCATTGGGGTGGGGAGTTTAAAAAAAAAAAGAAGAAGAAGCTGTAAGCCCTTTCGGTGGATAGTTCACATGAGTGGGTATGAGTGAATTTGAGCTTTGGCTTCAGATTAGGCACGGGGGGGGGGGGGAAATAAAGAACGTTTAAAGAAAAGGGTTAAAAAAAAGCCC
>CAAKHD010000265.1:45080-56893 GCA_901007705.1 Fistularia tabacaria | reverse complement strand
AAAAAAAAAAAAAAATCAAACCTTCAAATTCCCTTAAAAGGAAGGTATAAGTCCGTTTTTTTAACTTGAGAGTAAGCCCTAAAACCTGGGGAAGTGGGGGGGGGGGAAAAAAAAAAAAAAAAAAAAAAAATCACTTCTTTACTGCCTCGTCTTTTTTTATAATGCAGAGTGTACAAAATCTGACATTCAGGCTTCTTGAAACGAAGAACTCTGCCTGTGAAATCTGTTATTTACAAAAAAGCTCCCCAAAAAGGAAGAAAATAACATTCATATGAATGGATAAATGAACGACACACCTTTTGATCCTGTATTCAAATTATCTTTCTCAATTATTGTTTCTGTGGTGACAATCCTGAGAGTCTGAGAAGGATGTCTGAGCATTGAAACAGTCCTGTGGCAAAATATAATCCGTTATCAGTCTCCAATTTTTCTTCAACAATGAGAAATCCCCACTAAATGCCTTGTAAACGTCACTGATAAAGCCCCTTTCCTCTTTTACTGTGTGTGAATGTCTTCTTCAAGGTTCCCTTTTTCTCCTCTCTTTGAAATAGACGAGATGCAAGTGCTTGGAAAATAACTGAGTCCAGGTTACCTGTCATCAAAAGGACAGAAAATGTAATGTATCTGTGCCAGGAAGCAGTACAAAAGAGTTTGGCAAATTAGAACATTACATAACAAGTAGGCTAAATGTATCATGAATGTGTTTTTTTTTTTATTTTTTTTTTTAATTATACTTCTGGCAAAATCTTGCCAATTTCCAAACGCTTCTTAGGGAGGGGTTGAAATCCCCAGGAAAAGCAGTCAAACGTATTTCATTAACTTTTAGTTGAGGTCTAAATATTGCTTTTTGCATTCTTGTCAAAATGAACGCAACTTGAGAGGCATTGGACTTTGAAGATTTATTTAATTTCAATAAAATCATGCTTAACGGTGAGAGGTATTGCCTGATTTAACAAACGCTCTCTTATTAGCTATCAGGAGAATTAGCCACCTGGAGAATGATCATTTTCATCGTCAATTCTAAATTGCACTTTTAATTCGTCGGTTTGAGTTAATACACAAACACAAAAGGAAATACAATTGTTAACGTCCCAGTTTTAAAGTTTTGTGCTTAAATTAAAAGATGCAATTAAAAACAGCAAACTTTCTCTGTGGCCGCTGCTGAGTCTAATGGTTAAAAATAAAATGCTAACTCCAACCCCCACCAGCCTGACACAAAGTGCTCGTTCAAAATTAACGCTATTTTTTTTTTTCAAATCGTCAATATTTTCAGAAACAACTTGCTTTTCTGTAACCAGGACGGTGGAAGTAAAATTCCCTCGAACTTTTTGTAAACAAAGACACTAATGCGACACCCTAAAGTAAATAGTGTTTTCACTTACTGTGTAAGCAACGTGGCTCTGACCCTTCAGCTAAGTTAGCAAAACTCACGCTAACGGTCAACTCGCGACTTGTTTCTGTTTATTCAGCAGACCCCGTTGTGGGGTGTACCTGTAAGCCCACCCCATTGTCATGTCCGCGTATTTTCGACTTGCACTTGTTACATCCATATGGTCCGTTCGACATTTTAGCATATAGGTTTTAGCTTAACCGTTGTACGAATTAATCCGGAGTTAAACGCTGTCCTACTGGAAGTTACTCAAGTTAGCTTACCTTAAGTGTGTTACATCCATCAAAAGTCCGTCCCTGCGTTGTGGCGTCGCTGATGGGTATCTCAGCGTTTTGCTTTTACTTTATTTCTTTACTGAGTTGCGATAATACTCGGTTTTCCGAGAAATCCACAGTTTATACGCTTTTGTCTCTTTCTTACAAATTATTGACAATTCAACATGGCCGCGCGCTCGTTTTTAGGCTGGTTGGTTGCCGGGGGGACGTGGAACTGACCAATCAGAGCCCTGCTTTCAAACGCGCCGCTGTTACCGTGCCAGTTAACGGGCGAATGAAAGTACTACTGTGAAATACAACCACCCCTCCCAGTAGTCTCTACGGTACAGTAAAACAGAACAATAGTTCGTTTATCAGTTTTATATAAAAAAATATGAAATACTTTTGACAATAACATAATGAAAAACAAATATAATTGACATCACATGTGCTTTGATGATACATACGCGCTGAAAATTCTGAGAAAGGGTTTTACTTTGCAGGCTGTTCGGATATTTTGTCCCATCTTCTTATAAACTGGCACATCATACAGTCTTTGGGTGTATCGTGTTTACACGACCTCTGCTCAGAGGCCTTTCTTCATCTCTGTCTGTCCAATAGCATTTGGCATCATATTTAATTCACAAAACTACTTAGCCCCATGTCCATCATTAACTGCAATATTTTGGCAGTATCAAAACAGTCTTGTTCGTTCAGTCCTTATCTATGACTGCGGAGAGTCTAACTGACAGCCTCGTCCCACAGCAGCTCGTGGAAGTGAAAAAATCACAAAACCTGTCAGCAGAGACGTTGGAAGTCCAAACACAAGGCCCAAAGGCGGAGAGACGACAGATAACGCTGTTTCGATTTGGAAGTAGAGGAGCCCTGGCTCTTGCAACTCCAGCTGGCTTTTCCAGGGTGTCCCCAATGTCCCAGTGATTGTTGGCTTTGCAGAGGTATTTGCATTTCCTGCTTTACAATCATTCTGAGCTAGTAAAACCGAAATTCAGATGGAGACTGGGAGCTGCAGGGGTGAGGAGTGTGTTGTGCTGTTGCAGGTGAACAACCGCGACTATGGCAGGGAGATGGGGACTCTAAAATAGAAGAACAGAATTCAAATGAAATGCTGTCAAATTGGGTGTACTGATATGTGAATTTCAGCACAGACTCACTGTTTTCCAGCGAGTTGCTACCAGACGTTGAGCCTGACGCACACAACTGCTCCTGAAGTCTTATGTGCTTGGGTCCTCGCCCTCGCAAAACATCTGCTATCTGAAACAAAAAAAATAATTTTTCATGCCTTAAAATAAATGTTCATTTTCATCCGCTAAAAGGCAAGGAGTAAAGTTTGATACTGATGAATGAGACATAGTGCACCATTCAGGTCTGGCCTCTAGATGGAAGGAGAGACACATACATTTCCAACTCCAACTATCTCCTCCAACTTCTCCTGAGAAAATCTCAACAGCATAGATTTTGCAATGACACAAGTGCTCGTCATATGATTGCAGTGGCATGTAGTAAGTTTGGGTCATCACAGAGCGTTCTAATGACTCACAACATTTCTGTGAATTGCAAGCAATTCCCAAATAGTATGGAAAAGCAAAAAACAGTAATTTCCTTCCTCACTCACTTTCTTATTTTTGGCTACCATCACTGGTGTGTCGTTGTGGTAGTTCTTGATGCTGGTGTCAGCTCCATTCTTCAGCAACAGCCGCACTGTATCCACCTGTCCACGACCACATGCGCAATGCAGGGCTGTGTTTCTGCTGTACGACAGGCCGTTGACATCGCAGCCATTCTATAGCAGAAGAGCACAAGTTAACTTACAGATGGCGCTAAAAGGCGGGAGCTGAAATGAAACCCCTTATTTAAAAAAAAAAGTAACACACCAATACCAATCATTAAAAGAAACGTCACAAGTCCAATTCTTTTGTCTTAACATGTCTCAAAATTTATTGTTATGTGTTACCATTTGAGCTTCAACAAATAAGGGCCGACTGAAAATTTGAGGTTTCTCTGAAACGTAAGGTGCATAATAAATACAATTTTATTAGTATTATGTACCCTGACACATTCAAATTTGACTTACATGGTGGGCTTTCATAAAAAAAACACGATCTTTACTTAAAACTGTTATTTTTTATCTATTTAAATATCTGACCAGGATTGGTTGGGTCTGTTCAATGTTTGCCCCTTTAGAGTTTTCACAGGGCTGTCTGTGCATCTCTTCAAAATCTGAGATCAATTCACATCACATGCACACTAGACATGATGTGTCACAATTTTTGATGCCAGTCATTGTCAACCCCCGACTCTAACTCCAGAGCAGTAGTTCCCAGTGTTGAGAATACCCCAGGTCGGTAATGTCTCTGTCACAAAGAACGGAGCGCTTTGAGCAGACAGTCTCCCAGTGTTTGTTCTGTGGAATAATCAATTCTTTGCAGCGGGCTTGGACACAGTGCAGTCAGTGGGCTCAAAGCTGAATAGAGAATGGGAAATGATGCGTGGCGTATCGGCCTTGAACCCAGAGCGGCAGGCTCCCTGCTGTCTTGTGATTGTCCGTCTCTGTCTCTGAGGCCACACATGCAATGTATTTGGCTAACTACTAGCTAAAACAAAACAGGAATCAACGATACTGGGTGGAGCGTTGTGAAACCGAGATTTCTCAGAAAGGGGAAAAAAATAACACAACATAATTTGTGTGGGGAAAAAATACTGAATAAAATATCAATAAAAATAGCTTTTCAAGTCACAGCGTGGTAAGGCAATGGGAGGATTTGTTGTTCTAAATGTTCTGAATGGTACAAGTTGTCGATGCTCCACGGATCATTTTGGATTTTAAAACTGGAATTCTTCACTGTATTTGAGAAATGAACATGCTGGATGTGAAGTGGATTGGTGACTCCAAACAGGATGCTGATTGGCACAACAGGCTAAATCCTAAATCAGGTTAATAGGCAGTCTAGTCGTTGCATCCCTGTGTAGAGGATGAATCAGTTGACAAACAGAAGGGAAGGGTTGACTGAGGTACAAACCTTGTTTAAAGAGTGACTGACCAGCTGATATACTGATAAACAATCAAGATCTGTCAACTGAGCTACGTCACAACCCTTTCCTCCTCCCAGCTTTTCCCATACGCCTCATTTACCTCAATAAGGAAGTGAACCATTTCTGCCCTTTTGTTCTCCACTGCATGCATCAGAGGACTCTGGCCACTTTTGATGTCCTAATCGGAAAAACGAAAAGTACCGCGAAAAATAATCAGCTGGCGCAGATGGTGAATGTAAAAAATTGCAATGAGTCAGGAAAGCTGAGAGACTGACCATGGCATTGATGTCTGCTCCTGCATCCAGCAGCAGTTGAGCCAAATCCTTCTGGCCTCCCAACACAGCCAGATGCAGAGGACCCAGACCTGGACAGGAGGACAAAAAAAAAAAAGGCAGTTTTTATTTGGACGTCTTTCTTGAAAATAATGTGGCTTTCTGAGCTGTTCATTTTAGTTTTGCCGTTTGGCAAAATTGATTTTTTTGTAAATGTTTAATCCCATTGTACCGACACTATGAACTATTGTATCCAATTTCAATGGCCAAGTCATTGTGACAAGAAGTAGTGAGGAGACCTTGAATGTTGCAGCTGTTAATTTGATCAAAAAATTCAGCTGGATAGTTCCATCAATAAATATCTCGCATGTCATCCATTATAGACTCACCCTGGTAGTTTTTTATTTCAAGACAAGAGGGAGATAAGGGCGAGGAGAGCACCACAGCCATGCAATCACTCTGGTTGTATTCGCAGCACAGGTGTAGAGCAGTCTGGCCATTCCGATCGAGGATAGAGGGATCTGCTCCTGCCCTCAACAGAGTCTGCACCATGGTTGCCTGCTGGGTTATCACGGCCAGGTGAAGAGCAGTCTGGGAATAAGGACAAGGGAAAAGGCAACGTTGAGGTAAGACGGACAAAAAAAACACACCGCATTCATCTGTCCTGGATTAAATCATAACATTTGAGATAAGTGGTACTTGTTATCCCAACGCAAATATGGCTAACATTAACATGATCAGATGAAGGGTCTATTTTTCAGCCAAATATCAAATCCCTCTGTCAGGACGGCTTTCGGGCTTTGGCAAATTGGTTTTCTTGTGAAGAGCTAGAAAACATTAGCGATATTTCTCCGGCGGTCATTTTGAAGCCACAACCAAGAGACTGATAGCCAGCTGATAGTGTTCAGTTTGATCCCGCTGCGACACCTTGTGATTCATTTAATATGGGAGAGTGAGTCACTTCTGAGACACAGTCTAAAGTGACAGGAACAACAAAAGCAGCATCCAGGCAGTTGACGGGATAAATCCACTGTTTTCAGAATGAAACCTTCTTTCGCAATCCGGGATATTCCTTCGGGTGAAGTGACCCTGTAGATAACTTTGTGAACTCTGGACAGTAAGAACACCAGCAGCTGGTTGTTTAAATAAAGCAGAAAGGGGAAACCTTTCATTTGGGCTTTTTAGTTCATCTTTGAGTTACACAACTAACAGAAAAAAAGAAAAGAACAATAAAAGGGAAACAATACATGCCGGTTTCACCTGCGGTGGATTACTTTGTGTGTTTCCTGAACCATTATAGACTCCGGTGTGACAAGACATGACCAAATTAGTTTCTAGACGCTGGGTTACGGTAATAAAAAAACAAAAAAAAGAAGCTGACAGGATACCGAGACTGTATTTGTGGAATTTATCGAATTAACGCAACTGTTAGCCTCTGTTTCCCTGAATCCTGTGAGTCACACACACACTCACACACGCACACACATACACACACTCACACACATGAACATACTCCTAGTCATTCAGCCTTCTCATCCACATTCACCACTGTAAAGATAAGCAGTAACACCACGCAGTCACACTGCTAGTTTGATGCTGAAAATTTGGACTGACAGGCTTTTATTTGTATTCATGCATTTGCCAGAAACGGATACTGCCTTGAAAGTAGATCCCTTCAGGTTGGCAGAGATTACTTCTGACTTCCTGTCAAAGATTTCAGGGGTAACTAAAACATTTTTCAAAAGAAAAAAAAATACAGATAAGAGGAAGCATGCATGCGCATGTGTTTTTTTATGGCTGGGGGGGAGCAAACGGAAGCCGCAGGAGGGGAGTCCAGGGGAAAGAGAGGATAATAAGGGAAAATCCCTTCGCTTTCCCCTGGCTCCGGCCCTGTGCTCCTGCATTCCTGCAAAATGAGTGGATTGGCAAGAAGGGAGGTGAAAAGATGGGAGCAAGAGGAGAGGAGAGGAGGGGAGAGGAAAGAAGAGAAGAAGAGAGGAGAGGAGAAGAGAGGAGAGCAGGAGGCTTCGGGGGCTGGACATGGCCAAAGGGCCCCCGGGGCCCAAGCCGCGAAGGGCGAAGTTCTGGACACTAATGGGTGAAGCAAGTAGTGTTGCACAAATGTACTTACGTTGTACTTAAGTCATCAACACTTACAACGATGACGTAACAATGAGGACACAGTGAGGACACCCGTCCCCCACCCCACCCCACTCCAACATATTCCTCATATAAACTATTAAAAAAAAAAAAACAGTGGCAAGAGACGCACACGGAAGGAGACGTGCAGTGAGGGAAAGTCCCTCCAAACTACCCTGTGAACCTCAGGTATGTTGTGAAACAGCGAGGGAACACGCAGCGGCGAGGGGGGGTGGTGGTGGTCATGTGACTTCTCGGAACGAGGATACGAATGTGCGCGGAAAACACGCACAGATGCACCCGATGCATGCCAACACACAGAAATGCACACACACACACACACACACATAACACAGAGCGCATACATTGTCTGTGCATGTGTGTGGCTGTGAGTGACGGTTTTCAATAGCTGATTTGTGCACAGCCATCTGTGTGCATCGGTGTGGCACTGCGGTGACACAAATACAGATGGCTCACGAAATTCAGGTGCAAATTTGTAGATAGATACATATTTCTGAGTAGTTATACATACATATATACATATATATCAGGAAAAAAAGTGCTTGTGCACAAATTTGCACCTGACTCCAATCAGCTAGTGTAAACAGTTATTCCCTGTGCCGCGCACAAACACACACACACACACAAATACACAGGCACTGCCTTGTGTGTGTATGTGTGTGTGCGTGTGTTTGCTCCCGAACGCCAAAAACCGCATGTGAAGTTTGGATTTGACTTGAGAACTTCCCAGCATTTTTCTTTATGTGCTTGACTCTATTGTAGAGTTCGAATAAAAAAACACCATTTCTGGTAGGCAAGTGACATCAACCAGAGCCGTGCTTGAATAACGACTTCCCTTTCGGTAATAACCACGGTGGCCGTGATGCGCGGTGAGGGAAGGGTTGAGCGCACGTCCTGGGTGACGGAGATGGTGCTGGCGTCGTTTCTGGTAAACCGACCTGTCGCGCTACAAAAGCATCAAATAACAGCAGGATGCGTTGTAACATAGCAGAGGTTTTATACTGAACTTCTAAAGTGAGTGCCAAGAGCAGCTCTTGCTCATTTAAGAAAATAAGCCTGCATGTATTTGTTTGTTTTTTCTGTATTTTTTTGGCCCTCTTCCCTTTGACCTCACGGTAATTCCTAACCAGACAGGTCTCCATGGACCGGGAAAGCACTCTGGGTTCACCCTAGCAGGGAAGTTACAGTTTCCTGTGATATCGGATAAATTTCACTTGAATCTGCAACTTCCGGACATGGTTTAGGAAGGTTTTTATGTGAAAAAGAAGCATTTTTACATGAAGACATGAGATTTCCATGTAAATTTTTGACTTTTTCAACACAAATTTGTGGTGTAATGTGTTTTTTCTACATTTTTAGGTGCATCTGCAACATTTTCATGTTGAATTTCGAAACATTTCAACGTGAATTCTCAACATCGTCCATTGTCTGCCGCTTATCCTGCACACAGGGTCACAGGGAATGCTGGAGCCTACCCCAGCTGTCACCGGGTGAGAGGTGGGGTACACCCTGGACTGGTGGCCGGTCAACCAAAGGGCCACAGAGAACCATTCAGTCACTCATTTGGGGCGATTTTCCCCATTTTTTTCCAATTAATCTGCCGCATGTTTTTGGACTGTGGGAGGAAAACGGAAAACCCGGAGGAAACCCACGCAGATACGGGGAGAACATGCGAACTCCACACAGAAAGGTACCCTTGTCGGAACCGAACCAGTCCACAGTCCTTCGTGCTGTGAGGCTGAAGTGCTAACCACTGCGCCACCATGGAATTTGCAACATTTCTATGTGAATTTGTGACTTGTACACAAGATTTGCAACAGTTTCACATGATCTTGGAAGATTTCATGTGCATAAGCAACAGGTTCACATGAATTTGGAACATTCTCGTGTGAATTTATCACGTTATACAGTAGATCATGAACAGTAGAATAAGCAAATGGAGAAGATATGACTGTTTCCATACAAGTTGCAAGAGTTTTGCATTTGTTGCATCAGTTTCACATAATTTTGGATGTTTTCATGTGATTTTGCAGCAAAATTAATTTGGTGAAATAAAAATTTCTAATTAATTTGGAGCATTCTTGTGTGACACATCTTATATATTACATCACAAACATGTGAATAAGCGGCATTTTCACATGATGCAGTACATTTTTTTTACATGAATTTGATACATTTCAAACATGAATTTGGGACAAGTTTTGTGAGAATGTGTTTTTAAATGATTTGCTTTTCTTTTGAGTGATAAATTTTGATCATTTTAATGACTATATGCAACATCTTTACATGGATTTTGAGTTTTTTTTATGTGAAGTAGCAACGTTTTCACAGTAATCTGAGAGATGCCCACATGAATTTCTGGCTGCACGTTTGTATGGTGCTGTATGGTTTTATACATTTTCATGAGAACTTGTTCACATGATTTGCAACAGTTTGACATTATTTTGGAAGATTTCATGTGTTTCAAATGATGCAGTAGATCTTTCAATGAAGTTGAAACATTTAAAACATGAATTTGGGACATTTTTTTCACATGATTTACATCAGTTTCCTGTGATATTAGACCATTTTCACATGCACATGGAACTTTCTACCGTTTCTTAGGAGGGTTTGTTTGAGAGATTCAATATGAATTTCTGTCTTCCTCACACTATTTCATGGTGTCATATAATTTTCTATATTTTTATTCGCATCTGCAACATTTTCAGATCTGGAACATGAACATCATGAAGTCGAATTTTCCATGAATTTGAAACATTTCAAACTTCATTAACTTTTTTCCTGAGGAATGAATGTTTCACAGGATTTTTATGGGATTTCTGCAGATATCAGGTGAATTAGCAAAAGTTACACAAGTATCTGGAGCATTTTCATATGAATACACAATGTTAGGGTTTTTATTTGAAGTAGAAACATTTTCATATGAATCTGAGAGATTTCCATGTGAATCTGCAACATTTTCATATTGAGATTGAGACATTACCATGTGAATTTGTAACTTGCTGACATAATTGGTAACAATTTCGGATAATTTTATGTAAATTTGCAACAGGTTCACGAGTTTGGAGCATTCTCATGTGAGTAAGTAATGTTGTAGATCTGGAAAGTATGAATAAATAATAATAAAATAATTATTTTCAGATAGATGCGTTACATTTTTTAATAATTTTTTGAAACATTTCAAACATGAATTGGGGACATTTCAGGAGATTTTGACTGTTTTGACATTTTTCCTTGGTTACACAAGAATTTGGAAGATTTCGAATGAATTTGCAACAGGTGCGCATGAATTTGGACATTTCCATGTGAATTGTTTCCTTGTCTTATAGATCTGGGACATATCCATATATACAGTGGACATGTGGTAATTTTCTTGCAAATTCGCACCATGTTGCGATGGTATCCAATTATATTTACCTTGACTTTTGCTACATTTCCACATTCCTTGCATCATGTCCAATCACATGCAAATACCTGTGCTCACGCGTTAACAGGACTTCCTGTCTATGGGTTATTTAATTTTTTCTCAACAATGACAGGAGATTTGTCAACACGGCGCCACGGGAATGACGAAAAAATGAAGCATTCATTTAAAGCAGTTTCATCATGTAATTTTTGTCACCTGACGTAGGTTGTTGTAGATATTAAGGCTGTTTGGAGTCCACTGCAGGATATGGATCAGGTTGCAGACAACGGCTAACTTCCCCTGCACCACTGCTATGTGCAGAGCTCTGGAAAGAAAGACACAGAAAATGGGTGTGGAGTCAAGTCAGACAGAAACATCACAGAAAATAAAAAATCTGCCGTGTTTCAAAACGATACTGGCCATTGTGACCAAGGCCAAGGTTTCACCATACATACATAGTAGCCAGAGGCTGTAAAACCACATCTCTGGTCTAATCAGATTTTTGGCTCTCTGACAACTGAATGAATGATTCACCATCAACGTAAGCTTACATCACACACATACACACACACACACACACACACATACACACACACACACACACACACACAAACACAAGCCAAATTTAGGCCCAGAACTGCATTCCATCAAAAATCTCTTTTATTCTGCTTTGGCTGAAATACTCCAAAATAGATAATCCCGTCTTTGACCACAAGTTTCAAAGAAACTGTAGTGAAGTGAGACTTCTTCTGAGGATCGGCCCTACTGATGTTGTAAAACTGAAAAGTAGTCTCAAGTGAGGCCTAATTCTTTTCTTCTTAAAACTTGTATCCCATTCAGGCGCTTTGGAAGTTAGTTATTGATGTATTTGTAGATATTTGTTCATATTAGTTTTTTTTGTAAAAAAACACAGGTAAGCATTTCTGGAGTGATTAAAGAAAAGGAATCAAGTGTTTTGATGTTTAGAAAGAAAAAAAATGAACATATTAGAATATAAAAAGCGAAATGTAGGCTTTCTCAGGCGACTCACTGCTATTATCGCACCCTTATCAAGATCATAGGGGAAATGACTATCTGTGTTGTGTATGTGAAATGAAAGTACTAAACCCAGCCAAAGTTTAGGACAGGGAAGGGCAGGAAACAGAGAGCACTATGTGTCTGTGTGTGTGTGTGTGTGTGTGTGTTTGTGTGTGTGTGTGTGTGTGTGTGTGTGTGTGTGTGTGTGTGTGTGTGTGTGTGTGTGTGTGTGTGTGTGTGTGAGGGGGGGGGTTTTAGTGAAC